>VDFB02338792.1:0-11973 GCA_007258455.2 Sequoia sempervirens | reverse complement strand
CATGGTTGTTTAGATTCTGCAGTAAAGACATCAGCATCTGGAAATTCAATGTGCAGGGGATGATCTTCTTGTAGTGGTGCTTTAGCTAATTGATTAGTGATAACTTGTCCTTTGATTTCCTTGCAATCAACATAATGAATGTCAAACTCACTCAGAATCATTTCCCATTTTGCTAACCTTCTTGTCAATGATGCTTTGCTTAACAAATACTTTAGTGGATCAATCTTTGAAACTAGATTGATTGTATGGGTTAACATGTAATGCTAAAACTTCTATGAAGAAAAAACTACTGCCATACAAGCCTTCTCAATAGAAGTGTAGTTGATCTCATGACTTGTCAGTGTTCTACTGATGTAATAAATTGCGCGTTCCTTTCTTGTAGAGTCTTCTTGCGCTAGCAGTGCCCCCAGAGATGTCTCTGTTGCGACAATGTATAAGATTAGTGGTTTGTCTGGATTTGGTGGTACAAGAACTGGTGGAGTCATTAAATACTGTTTGATTTGTTGAAAAGCCAATTCACATTTGTCATCCCATTTGAAAGGAACATTCTTATGCAGTAGATGTGTGAAAGGTAAAATTTTGTCTGCCAATTGTGCAATGAACCTTTGTATAGACTGCAGTCGTCCCTGTAGTGATCTCAACTGACTGATATTCTTTGGTGGAGGCATTTCCAAAATTGCCTGTACTTTTGCAGGATCTACTTCAATTTCTTTTTCTGAAACAATGTACCCCAAGAGTTTTCCAGATTTGACCCCAAAAACACATTTCTTAGGGTTGAGACAAACTTTGAATTTCTCTAATCTTGCAAATATTTTGGATAATATTTCAAGATGTCCTTCTCTGGTGTATGATTTTTCCAATATGTCATCTACATAATCTTCCATAAAGATATGCATCATGTCATGAAAGATTGTAGTCATGGCCCTTTGGTAAGTAGCCCCAACATTCTTTAGACCAAAAGGCATGACGTTCCAACAATAAGTTCCCCATGGACATGTGAAAGCTATTTTCTCCTGGTCTTCAGGTGCAATCTTGATTTGGTTGTAGCTAAAAAAACCATCCATTAATGAATACATGGCATGGCCAGCTGTTAGATCAACTATGGTGTCAATGTTTGGTAGTGGGAAGTCATCCTTAGGACATGCTTTATTAAGATCTCTGAAATCAGTGCATATTCTCACAGTTTTATCTAGCTTGGATACAGGAACAATGTTGGAGATCCATTCTGCATAGTCAAGACCAGGCATGCCAGCGTATGACCACGCAAAATTTACTTGATTTGCTTTCAGGAATTCCATGAACTCTGGTATTTATTTTTCTATCATTGATGCAGCTAACTGTAAAATCCTTGGTTTGTCAGAATTCTCAAGATTGACAGCATTTGTGGGCTCAATCAAAATAGGCGATCGCTCATGGTAGTGCTCCAAGAGAGTGTCAAGATTCCCATCGTCTGGTGCCTCAAAGAGGTTTTCACCATTTGATATGCTCTTTATTTTATCTTTTATTTGATCTAATACTGCCAGATTCTAGTTTTCACCATTAGATCTTTTTGTTTTGTTTTTACTTTTGCAGCTAGGAGACTTGACACTCTCCTGATCAAAAACTCTATGTCAAAAATCACTGGTGGAACAATCATTTATATCCTCTGCAGAAACGAAGTTTATGATAGCTTCGTCACTTGGAAACATAGGTATATCGATAGGTTCAGTTGAATCCCAATCAATGAGATCAGGATAAATTAAAGATAGTGGATCATTAGGTTATGTGAAATCGGCTATGGTCATAGTCATAACGGAGTGGTCCGTAGGATCCAAGGTATGAGGTGGGTCAATGATGATACTGTCCTCATGATAGTCTTGTTCATTTAGATCTGACTCAACATCACTATAATCATGGTGACTTTGTAGTTCGAATTCGCCTATTTGGGTCCCTGAACCTTGACCTTCAATTAGAGTTGGGGTGTACTGGTGTATTACATTAACCTCTTTGTCCCTCCAGAACTCATTATTGTAAATGGTGTCCCATTCATATTCAGCAGAGTCTGTGTCAGAATTATTATCCAAGAAGTTCTGAATTGTTGCCAAACATGCTTCTCGTGAATCTGATCCTTCTTGCAATGCGAAGATAGTTCCATGCAATTGTTTGGATGTGCTTTCTTTGGAGTGAGTATCATAGCCCAATCTAGTTTTCTCTTTTGCAGCGAGTCCACGGAGGTGAATGGGTTCAACTACTCCTTCCTTCCTTTTTCCGATAGGACCTTTATCATAGCCCATCTTCTACATGATTGAATACCCTTTTCCATCTTTTTCCGTGGGTAATTTGACATTAAAGACTGCTTCATCTTCATCTTTATAGAGCTAGTTTAGAATTTATGTATCCTCAGGATTTTCCATGGGGAAATTTTCTTTGATGAATTGTCCATTAAATTTTGTGATTGGCTTTATTGGTGGTTGCTTTGATGTTGATGCTGTTGATATTTGATCTTCCCTGATAGATAGTTGTCCATGTGAGCGAGATGATGTAGGTAAATTGGCCAGACAAAGAGAGTATTCTCCAACTCCATGATCCTTGAATTTCATTTTTTTGTCAAAACTATTGGTCAATTGACTTATTTGTGTGTCAATCTTTAGAGAAGTCCTAATATGAGCTTCTCGGTTGTTAGGAACCAATGTATCTTGATTGGATTTTATGTTGGCACAAGTTTGAATATTGGAATTATCAGCTGGTATCGTGATTTCCTATCCATCATAAGGAAACTTAAGACATTGATGATAGGTTGATGGGACAGCTTGCATTCCGTGGATCCAAGGATGATCCAACAAGATGTTATATGCAAGATCACGGTCCAGTACTTGATAGAAAGTATTCTTTATAATAGGGCCCACTCTGATTGGCAACATGATTAGACCCTTGGATGCTCTTTCTTCATCATCATAAGCTTTTATGGTAATCTTTCTTCTGAAATCAATGGAGTCCTTAGAAAATCCTAAAGCCTTAACCAACTTCATGGTACAGATGTTCCGAGCTAGCACCTCCATCTAGTGGGGAGCCTGAGTCTAATATGACTTGAACATGGCTTCTAAAGGTACAATGATGGGAATTAGCAGGGATGGAGTTATGGAATTTCATCTTTTTGAGAGAATGAGAGGAAGTGGGTGAGGACGAAGTGTCCACCATGGCTTGAAATTGGTTCACATCCGCGTCGATTGGATACAGTATTGATGGATTTCAGCAGGGATTTTTGAGAATTTCCTTGTTTGGAAATCTTCAATAGTTCGAATAGAAATTTGGTGAGGGACCGAGTTGGTGTGCAATGTATTGATGTTGAGGTGGAGGTTCAGTGGATTTTGAAGAGGCTCCCTTTAAGACAACTTTAGCTTGCGCTCTTGTTGTTGCGTTGACTTCTCTATATTCCACCTTCTTGTTGACTTTAATGACATTTACCCGCTCATCGTCTATGTAGAGATGATTGATTATATGATCATCATTGATATGATTCACATTTTTTTTAGAAGACTCACCCTTTTGATAGTTGGGCAAGGGGTTGCGAAATGCTTGGTGGTCTGCGTTGGATTGTTGATGTCCTATTGTAATGATGTCATTGTCGATTAAGTCTTGAATGGTATTCTTCAACCTACTTGGCAGTTATTTGTGTGATGACCTTTGCACCGATGATAATCACAATAGTATGCATCATTCCATGATGGAGGCTTTACACTAGGTTCATAGTTTCGTTGAGGCAGTAAAGTAATGACATTTTTGGCCATCAACTCTTTGAATGCAGATTCTAAAGATTTACCCAATGAAGTGAAAGTTCTTCTATTAGAGAAGAATGAAAATCTTTGTGGATTTGTATTCGAGGTGTTCCCTAAGGAATTGTGATTGTTATTGGTTCCTCGGTAACCTTGGTTGTTGGAAGTCCCTTGATTGGGAGTAGAGTGTTGATTTATATTGTTCCTCAGAGGAGGAGGATTATTTCCATGATTTGCAATCGAGTTGACATTGTTGTTGCGAATGTTTGGAGTACTGAGGACAAATGGCTTGGTCTAGGCATGATTCACATCAACAACACCATCATTCACCATATTTTTTTTGCGAGTCCAGAATTTGGACTTGTCCTGATTATTGTGATGGCTGGATGAGCTAGGATTGTCTTTGTCATGTTTTATTATTCCTCTTTTGACCAAAGCATTGTCAATGGTTATGGCATCTTCAATCATTTTCTCAAAAGAAGGAGGACAATGTAAGTTCAAATGATAGCTCATTTCTGAATTTAAACTATTAATGAAGGTAACCATCTTTTCCTTTTCAGGAACAGGACGTGGATATCTGGCGAACATTCATCTCCATCTCTGAAGAAACGTAATGAAAGATTCACCAAGTTTTTGTGCAACTTTGCAAAGATCTATCATGGTGATCTGGTGTTGTATGTTGTAGGCATATTGTGATATGAATAGGTTGATTAATTCTTCAAATGTCCTAATGAGAGGTGTAATCTTAGATAGCCATTCCATAGAGTGAACTCTAAGTCTCCTAGGAAAAAATCGCATCAAGTAAGTATCTTCATGAGCGAATTCCAATGTCATGTTTCAGAAGTCTCTAACATGATCGATTGGATCTGATTTCCCACTATAGCGATCAAATTTTGGCATTTCACAATGCTTGGGAAAAGGAATCATGTTAAGACTTCGATCGAAAGGATAAGGACAAATTTCCTCGAGAGTATATTTCCTTGTGGTTGTTCCCCCTTGTAATTCTTTAACTTGTCCTTGAAGTGCCTTGATTTTTTGAGTCAAAGCACTAAGATCAGATAGGGGTGTCTCTTCAGGTTTGTTTTTCAAATTCTCAGTATTAAAGTCATGAGGCAATTTAGCCCCTTGTTCGGCTAGGTAGCGAAAATATTTTTCCTTATCTCGCTGCAAGATCTTTTCGATGGCTTTGTGAAATTTTGGATCTTGCTCAGCCTCTCTAAGATGTTCCTCATCTTGTTCCTCATCACTATCTATCTATGTTTTGTTCATGTCTTTGTATTGGTGGAACGGATTTTCTTCTCTGTCATCCGTATCTTTGTCAAAAAGTGGATTATGATTCATGATGTAAAGAGGATTGCTGCTTTCACCCTCTTCTTGAATGTTTTGAGTATGACCTTCTTGTTGTATTTCGTCCTTCAATTTATTGAATTGGGATCTTGTGAAGATAGGCATATGATTTTGAAAAATTCTTCTAAACTTAGATCCTAGTTTTTGACAAGTGCGATGATGATGATATCTTGATCTAATAAGATGCGAAATCTTATGATATGATCCAAGATGTTCCTAATTTTTGATTGTGGATTCCAATGATGAAGGATGTCAGAATCCTGTTGGGGAAGTTGAGCCAATAATTAGAAAATTGTTTGAGAGATGCACTCTTAAAGTTTTGATCTTTGTTTTCAAAGAAAGATTCCAAAATCACTGAAGGATTTGATTTGGATGTGAAGGATATTCTATAGAAGGTTCTGGTATGTTGTCAAATTCAATAGGTTGATTAAGATTATGCCATTGTGATAGAGCTAATCTTTGATAATAAGCTCAAGAATCTAAGGGATCTACAGCATACTCATCAGTGAATCCCCTAACAAAGTCTTGGTATCTATGAAGAAATCCTTGGTAATGAAGCAAGACATGTCAACTTTTGTACAAGAATTTTCTCTTTTGCAATGTTTTCTTGTATCCTAATGTTTTCTTGGGTTTTTTGATCCTTTTGGACACTGATTTCTTGGGAAATTTTGTTGATTTCCAATCTCTAAGTATGGGAAAAGTATTGGGAATGTTATTGGACCAATGGTATGAAATTTTTTTGAGTGATTTCAGTTGTTGTTCTTCATGTTCATTTCAGATGATCTTTTTATCTGATTTAATGTGATGGAAGTCACAACAAACATTTTAAAAAATAGTTGTTTTAAAGGCCCTACACTAACATGAAGTGTTTGATCAGGAAAATGTTTTCAACAAATGTTTTCATAGGTTTTGCACATGAAAGACAATTCAGACAGACTCACTCTTAATGCTCAAGTAGGTCATTCTAGTAATCAACAACCCACATCTTAGAACTGTGTTGACTCACACAGCCATGTCACCCCCGAAGGGGCACCCATGTTTTTGTATTTTCCAGGAACGTACTCAGAGTTACGGAAGTGGATACTGAATCCCTTGAGCAAACGGTCCTTGGCAGTTATATGGTGAGTGTCTTGGGGGTAGATTCTTCCCTCCCCTTGCACTGTGATTATTAGAATGTTCAGAAACTAACTTCGGCTGGCCACTACACTAGGTTCATAGTAAGGATTTTCGTTCAGTGCGGCAATAATAAACTCCCTCAGGAGACCTCCCAACCTTTAGAACAAAGGTTTTGGGGATGGTTATCTTGCACACTACCAGAAAAAGAGGGTTTCCCCAGATTTGCTTTAAATTTTATAGTGGGGCGGAATAGCCTGGCTTTGGCTTGAACCCACTTGAGTCGTTCCCGTAGAGTGAGTACTTTCTCCCACTATGGAAGGCTCTCTAAAGGATGTAATTAAAGTAGTAAAATTCATGAAATTGAAAAGGCAAGTCTGGTATTCTGATCACCCAGTTAAGGAGAGAGCATAGACCTATTGCCACAGACAAAGCAAACAAATGTTCATTTTAAAACCCAAATCACAATGATCTAATCTAAGTGAAGATATTGCTTCACAAAAACAAGTTGTTCAATTTTAATTGCAAGATCATTGTGTGGTGACTATCCTAGATTGCTTCATTTTATCCAAATGTGGCTATCCTAGGATTGTTTCATTTTAAAATCCAGAAAAAGAAAAAAAAAAATTGTTTGCGGAAGTCGTAAGACTCAGAATTCTAAATTTTTGTTACAATCCATATGCACCAGAACAGAAGGTATATGTGCCAGAACAGAAGGTATATGCATTGGAATAGTGCTATATGTGCCAGAACAAAAAGTATATGCACCAGAACAAAAGGTATATGCACTGGAACATAAGGTATATGCGCCGCAAGAAATATTTATATGCTCTTAAAACAGTTACTATATGTGCCAAAGGAAAGATTCTATATGCGCTTAAACAGTTACTATATGTGCTTAAACAGTTACTATATGCACCTAAATAGTTACTATATGCGCTCCAGAATCCTGCAAAACAAAACAGTCAAAAACCCTGTATGCGCCGCAAAAAATATCGAAAGCACTTAAATGCTAATTTTTTTCTAAAAGTTGACTCGAGAACATGGAAAATGTAAAAAAAACTTGTAGAGAATGTTAAATTCGTGGGTTTGAGCCCCACGGTGGGCGCCATTTTATGTGTGTATGAAAATATGATCAACTATAAAGGAATTTAAACACATATCAATAAGACATTAAATCAGAAAAACTGAGAAAGAAAAATAGAATAAGCAAACCGTTATTGCAGCATTCCCGAAATCGTCTCATCTCTCTCTAAATCCAGCGTTTTGTTGTTTCCCAATGGCTCTCAGATCAGCAGATCACGCTTCAACAAAATGGACAGCTGAAGAATGAGATATAAATAAAAATGCATATTATGCTAAATGCAAGGCTATGCTAAGATGAAAGTATTGCTGTGATGCTAAAAGGCTATGATTGCATAAGCTGATTGCATGTATGATCGTGCATTTTTGTATGTATGCGTAGGTAACCAAAGCTTGGATTTGCACCAGCATTTATAGAGTCTTTGAAAGGATTCGATTGGCTGATTTGATAAATGGACCAGATTAAGCTTGTTCGAATGGACGGTGGAAGATTTTTGAAAGTGGAGAGGAAGATAGAAGGTTTCCCTCTTCCTTCAATTTCTATCATTGAGATCCGAAGGGAAATTTTTTTTTCGAAGAGTGAGTTTAGAATGAGTTAGAATTAAATAAAATAAATTTATTTAATTTGTAAGTGAAGACAGATATAGAAACTCGCATAATGAAATAAATTATATTTAATTATGTTTTAGAAATGAATTTAGGGTGAGAGGAAAATATTAAATTAAATATTTAATATTTAATTTGATTATGGGATGAAGAGAATATTCCATTATTTGAATATTCAAATATTCAAACTTTAGAATGATATGTTAATTAAAATAAATAATCGTATTTATTTAATTTAATTAAGAGGAATGTGGGAAATGTCAATAATTAAATAAGTATTTAATTAAGGTAGAAAGAACAGAAAATGAACAATATAAATAAATAATTAAATTTATTTATATGTGAATGACTGGGGGAATTAATTAAATAATTCATATTTAATTAATTAACAAGAAACCAATCATGACCATTTTGAACATATCTGGGATGGATGTTGTTAAGGCTTTCTTTTGGGATGTGAAGAAGATCATTCTTGGCACAGCTGGCTGTTAGAAGTGTATGTAGGAGGATGTTCTATAGGAAGATGATGGGCAATGTTTCTCTTTGTGGCCGTGAAGGTTTGTGATGAGAGAAATGTTTCTTGTAGCAGTTTGTTGCAGGTTTTGCATGTCATTGTGGATATTTCCTTGGTACTACATGGTTACATTTTTCTATGTGTTGTAATTGGTAAACTTGTGATGTCTTTGGATTACTCGGACAGTGGGAGTTCCTGTTGTGTTTGGTCTTCTTCGACTGGTTGGCACTTGGAGCTTTCGTTCGTTGTTGATGGGTTGTTTTTGGAGCAGCATGAGTTTACTAATGCTTATACCTTTGAGGTATGTAAGATTGGATGGTATAGCATGAGTTGTGGGTGCTATTTTCAGTCGCTTGGGTTTATCAGTTGGATGGGAGCAATCAGTCAGGATTGTTGTTCTAACTGATGTGTTGTTTATCTTGTTTCTGGAGAATGACTTCACTGTTGTGTTTTGTTTGAAGCTTTGAAGTTGATATTACTTCTATATAGCGTTTGAGCACAGTGAAGTGGTAGCAGTATCTTGTTGGTCATATCACTGGGATTTTTTTCTTGTGTTTTTTGGAAAGGTGCTTATGCACCTTGGCGATGTGTCTTTCTTCCACAAGTGGAAGATGATAGGATTGTTTCTTGAATGGTGGATGTCTTGGATGTTGGAGCAGAATTCTTGATGGAACATGAGAGCATGTTGAGATCTATGTGGTTTCTTGGAGGGCTATGATCGGTTGTTTTGCTGGTTTGTTGGTCAGTGAGTTGTAGTTGGTTGCCTGGTCTTTGTTACAGATTTTCTAATGGACTGTTATCTGTGGAATCATGTTGATTGGGTGTCTTGAGTTTTGCAGGGTTTGAACTGGTGGAGCTAGTGTGTTCTTAGTTCCTAGTTACTTTGGAGGTTCCTGTGAGATCTTCGTCAAGTGGGAGATTGTTGGAAAATATTCCTTAATCTCACAGGCTGAAACCTCTGAGAAAGCTTAGTCGTTGTGACATTTTTGTTGTCTGGCCGACTGGCAGTTTACCTTGTGTTTTGCTCATTTTTCCAAGACAATGCTTTTGTCTTGCCAAAGAAGCCTATTGTTGTGACTTGTGGCCTTCGCTGTAATCTCCTACTGAGTGGAATGTCTTGGTGACATAAAGGCTTGTTATCGGGCTTCGGAGAGACTCATGGTGACTTAGAGTCTTCGGGATAACAAATGGATTTGGTAGGAAGTCATGGCGACCGGGAGAAGTCTCACTGATAAGCAGGTTCGGGGTGACTTGAACTCTCGGGAAGATCTCTTGGCGACTGAGGAATGTCTCACCGATGGTATAAACTTAGGGTAACTCAAGGGTCTCAGTGAGAAGTCTTACTGAATGTTGTGTGATTGAAAAATAAATGCATAAATGAATTGAAACAACTATTCAAACACACCAATAGGACATTATATCAAAATATAACATAAGAAGTAAAGAAGTGCAAACTCAGTATTCTGCTTCCATTGTCATCCTATTGTCATCTATCTTTAGTGTTTTTATCGATTCCAGCTTTGTGTTCTCAGATTGTAGGCTAGGCTCAACAAACTGTCTTCCTAAAGAACGAGATGTTGATATGATGTATGATGCAAGATTGAGCTATGATAATGATTTAATCTAATAAGCTTGAAATAAACATGATGCTATGATAAATGAATACTAAATGAATTAAATGCATGAACTCTAATTAATTGCCTATTATCAATGCTTGGATTCACACAGGTATTTATAGAGTTTTTCGAATGATTTTGATTGGCTGTCTTGATTGACGGTTGTGATAATTCCTAGCAGATCGAATGGCTGAAGAAGGGTGAAACTGAAGAGAAAATAGAAGAAACCTAAAAACAAGATTTTTCTATTTTTATGAAAGAGGAAAAGATAAGAAGATAAGAAATCATCTTTCTTTAAAAGACAAAAGAAAGATTTAAAAGGCGATAAATAATGAATAAAAAAATCAATTATTTATTTGTGGAGGATGTTGACTTTTCTTAATTAAATAAAATATTTAATTAAGCTTTTTAAAAGAAATGAAAAGAAAGTTTGTGATAAGAAAAGAGCTTAATCAATTTTTATGAAAAAGCAAAAGATCTCATAATTAAATAGAATATTTGTTACTGATATGAAAAAGATTACGTTAAAATAAAATGCCTAATTGTGATTTAGAAAGCATAAGATATTTTTAATTAAATAAGATTTATTTAATTAAATCACTTTTAAAATTAATTAAATGGAAACATTTATTAATTGGAAGGAAAGAAAATTAAAATAGAGAAAATGATATTTAAATTTAATTAAATCGAGAAAGATTTAATTTAAATTCAAAACTATGTTGGGGATAGAAGAACTTACTATTTGGATTCACAGTTGATATCAGTTAATGGATTAGGACCATTGTTGGCCATGCCGCAAGGTATCCGGGCCAACAGGGGGTTATTGACCACTTTGGCAGAGAGATGGCATTCAGAGCATAACACCTTTCACCTACCAACGGGTGAGATGAGTGTGACGCCCGAGGATGTGTACAAGATTCTGGGATTAGGTTTGTTGGGAATTTGCCCTTGTGGTTTATGACCACCACAAGAGACAGTGAGCTCTGCATGATTGCCAAATGGATATGTGGCGATCCGGGCATATATGGTTACTGGATAGACTGGGAGGATTTCAGTAGGTATCCTGCGTTAGTGGCTATGTTGGCTGCATTTGTCGAAGGCTTCCTTGGACCAGACCATCGGTCGAAGGGATTCGCAGTTGGTTGGGGGAGGATGCTGGAGTGGATGATTACACAACCACAGAGGTTTGCCTGGGGGAGTTGTGTCTTGGCCGATATGTATCACGATCTCCATCGGATTTTCTACAGAGGATCCACTAGCTTGGCAAGTGGAGTGACATTGCTACAGATCTGGGCATGGGAGCACATTGCAGTCACGAGACCACTGTGTATGAGAGATAGGCCGGCAGGGAGGCCCTATGTGTATGCATATTCTGGTGCAGTTGTCCAGCAGAAGCTGGGCAAGGTAGAGTACTGGCGACGAGTTTTGGATGATGTTGATGCAGTGGTATGGAGACCTTACACAGACTACAAGGCATGGGCGACTGATCACCTAGAGATGCCTTTTGTTTGTAGACCACGTTATTTGATAGGGTGGACGCCCTTTATCATTGAGAGATTTCTGGCATTACGGGTCCTGAGGCAGTTTGGATTCACACAGGGGATGCCCCAGGGCGTTGCTCATTATGGGTGGCGCAAGGGGGATGTAGGATGGGGACCATGTATTGCATATCAGGTAGCATATACAGAGTACTCCACCTTACAGCCAGAGGTATGGACAGACAGGCCAGAGGTACAGGATGCAGGGATGATGGATGATTATGCACAGTATTTTCATACGCATCCATTTCCACGGTTTACAGTGCCAGATGAGCCACGGGCGATCGGGGTAGCACCACAGCCAGGAGCAGGGATACAGGGGGATGTGGCCGGTGGAGAGCAGGCGATGGGCGGAGGAGGGGAGGAGGGAGAGGAGGGGGAGGGAGAGGAGAGTGGAGAGGGTG
>VDFB02338791.1:237378-264738 GCA_007258455.2 Sequoia sempervirens | reverse complement strand
TTTGATTATGGGGGTTTTTGTTTTAATCCCACATTCATATCATTATATAGATTGAGGTGAGGGTAGCTTTCAAATTAAGAAGAGTGGATTTACATTTTATGTTCTGGTAATTGAAAATGCTTTGTTTTTAATATTTTAATTTTATATATTAAGTAAAAATGTTTTAATTAAAAGATTTATATCTTAAAATTACAAATATTTGATTTACAATTTTAGTGTTTTTATAATTATAAAATATATGTAATAATATTATTATATTTAATTATTTAATTTAATGAAAAAAATTATTTATTATGTTTTATTTAAAAATTAAGTAAATTTTAAAGAAGGTTAGGATTAATAAGATTATTGATATTAAAATTAAATAAATTAACTGTAATACTTATCTTAAAATCCAATGATACAAATGTGATTGGAGATATAGATGATTATTATTTGAAGTGTTGGAGGTTTCTATAAATGGCTTAAAATATGCAAATTAAATGTTCTTTGCTTTGGTTTAGATGTGTACAAAATAGAACTAGTGTACAAGTCTAAGCCTATCGTTGAAAGAATCAACTAGCAAAAAAATAATTCTTCAAATTCACTTATTTTTATCTTCTTTACAACTCGGATTGACAAAATTTAGAAACACAATTATAAAATCTATTTAATTGTGAGGCTTGTGTTATCCTCATTTACATCTCTAGATGATTAGTGTACGACTCAAAAAAATTATTTGGTTCATATCCATGTCTAAGAAATTGAAGTAATGTGCAAATATAAACTTATACCTATAAGAATCAACTAGCAAAAATTTTATGCTTAGAATTTGGTTGCCTTGATATTCTAAATAACTATGTTTAGTATTTTTTTAGGGAATTTACTAAATTGTGAGGGTTATGTCCTCCTCAATTAGATCCCTAATCAAACTAATTCCATGACTTAGGCTTAATGACGAAAGATGTGATGATAAATGCTATTATAAAATGCTATTACATTCCTCTCAATGAAATTCTCTTTTGAAAAATCCTAGTTGTCTTAATACTCTGATAATTTTATATGCTTGAATAAATGTCTTTAAATAAAATATAGCATGCAAATCAACATAAGCATGTAGTAGGTAAGCTCACAACGACTAGTGTGAGGGTGTTGTTAAGGTTTAAATCAAATTTAAATTTTAAAACTGTAGGGTTCAAAATTACTAGGTCAAGTTTGCTTTGGTAGATCTTATCCAAGATAGGGTAATTTCATGATATGAATTCACACAAGAATATGTTGCATGTAGAATTATTATTGCATAAAGGACAATCTAGTCAAAGTGTGCCCAAAAAGTAATGGAAAAGGGCATAGATATATCATTAAAAATTTCTCCCAGTTTTATGTACATGTGAACTTCTATGATTGTGCATGTCAAAGTAAACAAGATATCAACGGGGAAATTATTTAAAAATATTTAAATACTAAAAGGATGTAGATTTACTTAAAATATATAGTTTTTCATTATATTCCCTTTCCAAGAATAACTCCACCAAAAACATAAAAATTTGAAAAGGCATGTAATGAATAACATCTATCAAATGTTTTAAAAAAATATGGGGACCTTTTTGTTTAGTTGTGTCTGTGTCAATTTTTAACCTTTCTTCTATATCTCTTACTACTAAATGCCAAATAGATTCTTCTTTTCTCATCGTTTGGAGATCTTTCTTTAGTTTCTTGTTTTTTCCTTGATTTCCTTATATAACATTACACCTCTTTCAATGCAAAAGAGTTTATTTCTAGTTGAACTTGCTCAACCTAGGTTTCAAAGGCTGATCCAAATGACTAATATTTGTTAAACCTTTCAATTGGACCATTATCAATACCCAATATCTCTAAATCATCACTAACCAAAGGCCCATCTAATGCATGTGTTGAAAGATTTAAAATATTCTTAATATAAGAAGTTAATATTTGGATCTGCTCTTCCATTTATTCTTGGGTGGCTTTTTATTTCTTTGTTATGTATAGAAGCTTTTGATTTGCATAAGGTCTTCATATGAACCCCCGAACAAACAATAGCCTTCTTAATATTTTTATCAGAGCATCAAGCCTCATTGAGAACCAATTTTTTTTTGGGAACTAATTGGAGGTTCAAATGGTTTTGAGAACCATTGAAACTCTCGAATCTTTCTCTTCTTTCTTTAATTCATTCTATTGATATTGAAGCTAAGACAAGAGTAAGTACTTGCTAGAGGTTCCAACAGTTCTTGGAATCTATAATCCTTTTGATTTTTCTTTGCTTCTTTTGTTCCTCTTTTATTAATGGTCCTTACTTTTCCTTTGTTGGGGGTTCAACAAGAACCAAGAAATTATTGGAGGTTCTTTATATTTTGAGAACCAGTAACCTATTAAAGGTTCTTTTGGTTCGAGAAACCAATGAATACTTTGATTAATTCCTAAGAAAGTATAACAATATGATTTCCTTCAAACAATTGACCATATTGATCTAAACTTCACCAAATAGAACTTGGAGGCACCCTTTTAACCCTTCTTCAAGATAAATTTTGAATGATTTATGCATCCATTTCTATTTTTTCTATAATTCAAGTGCAAAATAGAGGGAAGTTGAATGAGATAAGGAAGAGTAATAATTTTTAGCTTAGCACTAACCTGCTTAACATTAATGATTGTAATTATGGTATTTCCAAATTAAGAGACAATAATAGGATCTTCCCTAAAAATTTCTCTTCTATTGATAAATGGGATACCAATATTAACAACTGGGGATCCCTATTCCAAGTTTTAGGGAAAAAGAGAGCCTCTAATGGAAGAAGATTTGAGAATTTCTTCAATAAGATATTCTCTCTATTGAATCTCAACTGCAAGATAATCCCAATTCCTTGAATGAGGAGTTTTTTAGAGTCAAGAATAATTTGAGAAATTTGCAAACTAAGAAGATTCAAGGTTTAAAATTTAGGGATAAAATGAATTGGATCAAAAATGGAGATAAAGGTTCCAATTTATTCTATAATTATAGAAAGGAGAAAAGGCCTATGGAAGACATTATATCAATATGAGTGGATAATCAAAATATAAATGATATTTCTTTGGTTATAAATGGATTTCAAGATTTCTATAAAAATACTTTCTTTGCTAAAGATAGCAATGTGGATTGTAAAAGAGCCCAAGATCATTGTCGACAAGTCATCCCTAAGAAAATCAAAGAGGAATAAAGTGATTGGCATGCTAGAGATATTGCTAAGGATGAGATTGTAAAGCATATTATAACCTTTAAAAATGATAAATGTCTAGGCACATATGGGATTTTTAAAAATTTTACAAGAAAAATTTGGCTAGATTAGTGAAAATATCTCGTAGGTTTATTCTTGAAGCTATTAGAAAAGTCTCTTAGGGAAGAAATATTAATAGAGGAATCATCAAGATTTTCCCAAAGGATATAGATATCAAATTAGAAACTAGAGGCCCATTACCCTCCTTAATATTTCTTACATAATTCTAGCTAAAGTTTTGGCTTTGAGACTTATTGATCTATCATCTCTACTTTTGTTAGGAATACTCAAACTAGCTTTTTCAACCTAGGTATGTATGTCTTGAAAAATCTTATTACTAGTTGGGAGGCTATGGAGTGGGCTAAAATAAAAAACTAAGAAAATGACATGCTCTTCCTTGATTTTGAAAAGGCCTATGATACAGTTGAAAGCTCATTTATCATAATGATTCTTGAAGCTTTAAATTTTCTTAATAATTTTTTTAAATGGTAAATTTCTTATTCAAGGATGCTATTTCTCAAGTTGATATAAATGGTTTTTTCTCTAAACTCTTCTAGCTGCAAAGATCAACAACAAGGTTGTTTGCTAGCCCCTACTCTATTTGTGATCACCTTTGACGCTATTTTTTATTTATTAAGAGATATGAGTAATAGAATTGATGTAAAAGGAGTTACACTCCCTAATGAACAATTTGTGAAAAACTACTTGGAATTTTAGGAAAGGCATAAAAATTATACCTATGATATGCTCCTTCAATACATGGGTATAAAAGAAAAGAAAAGAGTTACTAAGGGTGATACTAGGCTAGAGGTGGTTAGAAATAATGACAACATCTTAGAGATCAATCCACCCATTGGGTTTTATGATATGGACATATATAGTGAAAGCTGGAATATCTAGGTTGTTATGGCTTTGAGCACTAACAATTGTTCATTTATGTAACATTTTTTGTATCTATGTTGGTTTGTGGTATCCTAGGCTTGTTATGCTCTTTTTGAGTGCAATATGTACTATGTAACCTAGTTTTTCTTTGGTAATATGGAATCAATTCAAAGAAAAATGTAAAGCTTATTATTTTTTATAAAACTTGTTATTTATAAAATTATGATTTGAAATCATAATTATAAATAACATTTTTTTTTTAAAAAGCTTTGCATAAATTTGAGAAAGTTATTTACATATTTATATGGCATAAAGGAATCAAACGTTACATGCTGTAATATTTGAAATCATAATTATATATAAAAAATTTTATTAAAAAAATAATAAGCTTTGCACAAATTTGAGAGAGCTAAACATAGTAGATGCAAATCGAAACATCCAATTTAGAAGAAAGACAATCATGCTACCAAAAATGAAAAAATTACATACGATAAAAACATGAACTAAAAAAATGATAAATTCCAATATACTACACTTCTAATTATAAGAGTTTTAAATTCTTCAACATATAATTATAAATAAAAATATGACACTCCCTACATTAATAAGTCTAATCGATTCAAATGTTTAAGTACTAAATCACCTTTAAACTACTTATACCTAACAATCACCAAGTTTTTAATTTTTTTTTATAAATTATTACATTCAATCATTCATAAATATTCATATAGCATAAAGGAATCCTATCCTTCGTACCTTTTTTTAAAATATTATAATTATAAATAAAAGTATTTATTAAAAATGATAAATTTTGTATAAAATTGAGAAAAGTTAAACATACTTACATTGAGACCAAAACATTGAATAAAAAAGGTCAATTATAGTACCAAACAAAAGAAATTTATATACAATAAAAAGAAATTAAAAATAAAATATGTATTATGATATATTCGTATACAATATTTTCTAATAAAAAAATAATAAAATTCTTAAAATATAATTATACATATAAATATATGATTCCCTACATTAATAAAAGCCCATCATTCAAATTTTTAAGTATTAAATCATCATTCAACCACTTACCCTTAACAATCACCAAGTCTATGAAATTTTTATATTTTTTTCTTTCAATTAGTCATAAATATTCATATGTGACATAAAAGGAACTAGATCTTGTATGTAGAAATATTTGAAATTATAATTTTTATGAGAGAAAATATTCTCCCGCTACCCTTTGATCCACCACCCCCCTTTTCTTTATCCCTATATGCAAACCAAATTTTAATTGGAATGTAGAAAACAAACCTTCAACTATTTAGTCTCTAATTTAGTTTAGAGTGCCCCGTACTTGTCAAGAAAGACTAAACAATTGTAGTCATGGAGTGCTAAGAAATCATTTCATTGAAAACAAAAAAATATAGAGTTTTTTGTTAAATTGGATTTATCTTCAAAACATTCGTAATTAGCTTGTAAAAGAACTCAGTAGAGAAATACCATGAGGGATAACTTAGTTCAAAGTGCCCAGTACTTGTCAAGAAAGAATAAACAATAGTATTCATGGAGTGCTAAGAAATCATTTTGTTGAAAACAAAAAATATGGAGTTTTTTGTTAAATTGAATTTATCTTCAAAACATTGGTAATTAGCTTGTAAAAGAACTTAGTAGAGAAATACCATGAGGGATAACTTTCCACTTGCAATTGAGAATGAGAAACAACCCATATAATTTTTTGACTCATCTCAAGGGTGGTCCCAAACCTATCTCCTATTTCAATTTTCTTTTGTTAGAAATTAAGTCCCCATATTTATTTTAAACATTTGATGGATGTTATTCATTACATTCTTTTTCAATTTTGCATGTATTTGGTTATTATTGGAAGGAGAATATAATTATGAACTATATATTTTAAGTAAATCTATATCTTTTAGTATTTAAAAAATTTAACTGATATCTTGTTTACTCTGGCATGCACCATCACCGAAGTTTGTATGTATATGAAAGTGGGAGAAAATTTTAATGACATATCCATGCCCTTTTCCATTACTTTTTGGGCACATTTTGACTAGATTGTCCTTCGTGCATAACAAGTCTACAAGTGGCATATTCTTGTTTGAATTCATCTCATGACATTACCCTATCTTGGATAAGATCTACTAGAGCAAACTTGACCTAGTAATTTTGAATCCTATCGTTTTAAAATTTAAACTCGATTTAAATCTTGAAAACACCCTCCCACTAGTCATTGTGAGCTTATCTAGTGCAATTTTATGTTGATTTGCATGCTATATTCTATTTGAATACATTCACTCAAACAAATGTTTAAATTATCAAATATTATTAGGACAACTAGGATTTATCAAAAGAACATTTTCATTGGGAGAAATGCAATAACATTTTCTCATAACATATAGCATGCATTT
Organism: Sequoia sempervirens; assembly: GCA_007258455.2. Lineage (NCBI taxonomy): Eukaryota > Viridiplantae > Streptophyta > Pinopsida > Cupressales > Cupressaceae > Sequoia > Sequoia sempervirens. The sequence continues at coordinate 258,182 of VDFB02338791.1, read as the reverse complement.
AATCATTATTCCAAAGTCATGGAAGTGGTTTGATTAGGGATCTAATTGAGAAGAACATAACCCTCACAATTTAGCACATTCCCTAAAAAAATTACTAAACACTATTTAGAGTATCAAGGCAATCAAATTCTAAGAATCAATATTTTGCTAGTTGCTTCTTATAGGTAGAAGTTTATATTTGCACATTAGTTCAATTTCTTAGAGATGGATATGAACCAAAAAAAAATGAGACATTTATTGATCATTTAGAGATTTAAATGAAGATAACACAAGCCTCACAATTTAGTAGATTTTGTAATGGTGTGTCACATTTTCAATCCATATTGAGTTGTGAATGTTGGAAAATAAAAGTAAGTGAATTCAAAGAATTAATATTTTGCTAGTTGATGCTTGCAACTATAAGTTTAAGCTTGTACATTAGTTCTATTTTGTAAACACATATCTAAACCAAAGCATAGAACATTTACTTTGCATATTTTAAAGTATTTATAGAACCAACTTTGAAACCTCCAACACTTCAAATAATTAACATCTATCTCCAATAACATACTTATATCATTGAATTTTGAGATAAACAACACATTTAATTTATTTAATTTTAATATCAATCCTCTTATTAATTCTAACCTTTAATAAACTTCACATATATATTTTAAATAAAACATAATAAATAATTTTTTTTCAATATAATAAATAATTAAATATAATAATATTATTAAATATATATTTTATTATCATTAAAACATTAAATATAAATAATATTCTTTAAAATTACAAATATAATTAAATAATTGTAAATTTTTTTTATAATCAAAGAATTGTGATTTTAAGATTAAAATTTCATAAATATATTATTACTTTAGACATACGGATACGAGTTAAGTAAAAAGCATTTCTAGTTGTTACTACATAGAAAGTGAACTTGCTCTTCTTAATATAAAAGCTCCACGCACCCTAATCTATGCAATGAAACAGATGTGGGATTAAAAGTAAAACCCCCAATCCAATGACCGAGCAAATTTGTGATGCTAGGCCATTATGAAATACAGGAGGCCATAAAAAAAAAAGGAATACAAAATAGGGAATGTGAAATTGCTAAAATTTGAATACATTGCAGGTTTGAGTTCTGTCACTGCATCCTTCCCTCAAGTTGAAACGGTGGAAACAAAAAATGCAAATAATTACGCGAATGAGAATGGGAACAAAATGCTACAGCAACGAAGATTTGAAAAGGTTCAAGTTACCGCTAGTTGGGTTAAGAGGGCCCCACATGAGTCTGACCACTGAAGCATTCAACACTTAGAGTGTGCCGGTTAAGCCGGCCCTTACCAGGATGCTGCAACTGAGGTCAACCATGAGACTAATGGCCATGATCATCGACGAAATGGTTTTAGCAAGGAGAAAATCATTGGATATGGTGGCATTTAAAGCTTAGGCAACTCCCCTTAGCTATTATGAAGAAGGATATTTCTAAATTTTTGGGGGAGTATTCAATGTGTGAAAATAATGTTCATGTGGTGAAGATAGTGACCAACAATGGACATAGTGAAGCAATGGAATTCTAAAGGGCATGCCTAACTAAATCTAAACCTTTGGTGTTTATGCTATATAAAAGAGTACACTTCTACATGTGAATGTATGAATTTTGAAATAAAATCTAGATACAGGGGTTTCATGATATAAAGAAAATTAGTTTTTAAATAGAACTCAAAGGAAATAATGTGTTGGGAAATATCATTTATTTAATATATTTTCATTATAATATAGATTTTATTTTTGATTGGTTAAAATTTGTAGATAATATAAGTAATGAAAGCTTAACATTATTTTTAGAATAACTACTATTTAGTGTTTTGATTTTATAAAAAAATAAATTAAGGGTATGTAGAAATCTATTTGTTCATAGAATTTGTTTTTGTAAAATTTAGCAATTGAAATTCAAAGGGGTAAATGAAATTCTTTCTTTTCTTTTATTTCAATCTTGATCTAAGCAACAAATTTATAGTTGTAGACATGCAAAATTAACATTGTGCATTCGATCAGGGTAATTCATCAACTAAACTAGGTTTCACATTAGGTCCATTCACCAATTAATCAGGTTCATAAATTTTTTGAATTTTGATCGCAGCAAGTTATTCTTTGAACCAACGCAACAAGTACATTGCTTCAAAGAGGGGCAAAATGTAGACATGCAAAATTAACATTGTGCATTCGATCAGGTTAATTCATCAACTAAAATAGGTTTCACATTAGGTCCATTCACCAATTAATCAGGTTCACCTTCATCCATTCATTAGGTAATATCATCTCCTAAGGTCATTCGTTCAAAATTAAATAAACATTATCATCAACCTTTTAATCAAATAAATCAAACATCCATTTAATTAAATCATAACACATATCCCATCATTTTCTAATTTTAATAAATCAAATATCTAAGTCAAAAAGGTCAAATCATCTTGATCATCATTAAACTAATCTAATCATGATTAAATGTTAAATCCTTACCACTTGCATTCTCTAGATTTAGCCACTTGCACAAATAAATCAATTTATTGATTTATTAAAACCCTCATTTTCACTCAACATGGCATTTATGGGAAATATTCCCTCAAGTTTGAAAAATATGACAAGTTGATTTGTCCCTCCAACATTGCATTTATTTCTTATTTTCTTGTCCCCCACTCATCTTGTCTCTCAAATTCAAATTTGAAACTCCCTCTCATGGGAACATTTCCCAAATCTTGCACAACCCATAGCCTATCACCACTTGACAAGTGGCCTCTTCTCATTGGTGGATCTTTAGTCCCACATTCACCCATTTGGCCAATCTCTCATTAAAAAAATATATAAATAAGGACCTCATTCTTCATCAAAGGCATCCACAACTTTTATGCAAGGTTATTCTCTTGGTTTGAGAACTAATTTTGCTCTTCATCATCATTGCATCTTATCATTTTAGCTCTTGAGCAAGGATTGGGAAAGGGTCATTGACACATTTGACACCAATCCACTATGGAATAGGTAACTTTTTATTGTTTTCATAATACTTTTTAGTCTTTTATTGTCATTTGTTGCATTTTGAAACATTCACAAGGTATTTCATAGGGTCATTCTTGAGGAATTTGTAAGCTACTAACCTTGTATGAAGTTTAGTATTTGCAGATTTCAAAAGTATGCACCACATTTGGTACTAGACATCGAAAGAGCCCTTGGGACTCAACCCGCTGAATCAACATCATATCACGAACAACAAAATAACCGCCCACCATCAAATTACAATGATAAATCTTGCACGTGGGCAAGGAACAAAAAGATCACTAATGATGACATCATTGATGCCAAGGTGGTCATTAGTGGTCCACTCCAAACTACACCCACACCACAAACTCAAACACAACACCAAAACAATCACACGACATACCATCCAAACAACAATCCAACCATCAATAATCTCAATGACCAAAGAGGACCACCTCAACGCAAAACTTATCCCAAATGAAAATACACTACTTTGGGGGAACCACTTGAGGACATCATGAAAAAGTTGATAGACAAAAAACTCATCCAACCTCCTACATTTGAGAATTACCAAGAACCTGATGTCAAACCTCCTTGGTACAACGAGAATCAACTTTGTGAATTTCATAAAATCAAAGGCCACACCACAAACAGTTGCATGAGACTTAAAAACATCATCCAAGATCTCATTGATAAGAGAATCATAAATGTGGAACAACCTACGGGAAATCAGGACCTTAAGATATACATGAATCCGATGCTGAATCATGGCAACAAAGGGAATAAAAATGATAAAGGGAAGGGCAGTGTAAATCATATTTATGAATCAGTCATTGCCTCCCTAAATGAAGATTGCATGGTCATCATCATCAAGGGCGCCCATGCTCAAGATTGTGGAGTCACCACAAGAGGCGGCAAAGTCACCATCGTAGGATCATCCCAATCCAATAGAGTCCCTTCATCTAGATCTGTTCCACATGGTTACAATGTTGTAGAACAACTTAAGAGAATGCTAGCACACATCTCCATCATGGAGTTGTTAAAAATATCATCAGCTCATAAAAAGATCCTTGAGGAAGCATAAGCCTCATCAATTGTCCCCACAAATCTCGATGTGAAGCAATTCCAAGCTATGGTCAAAAATATCATAACACCTAATCTCATTACATTTTCTGACAAAGATTTTCCCACCTAACCATCTCATAACCGTGCACTTCACTTGGAAGCCATTGTAAATAAGAGCAAAATCAAAAGGGTCCTAGTGCATGGAGGTGTGGGTTTGAATATCTATTCTCTTGGCCTCATCAAGCAGTTGAAAATATCAGAAGATTCCATTGAAAAAAGGAAAGGTATCATGATAAGAGCATACGATGATCAAGAAAGAGTGTCTCAAGGCACGATTAAACTCCCTATTCAAGTAGGGCTGACTCTCATGGAAACCACTTGTCAGGTCTTGGACCTTGATTTTCCATATAACATCCTCCTAGGATGCCCATGGATTCATGCGATGAAAGTAGTAGCATCAACCTTCCACCAATGTGTGAAATTTACACATAACAGACAAGAAGTTACCATCCATGGAGATCCCAAACCTTTTTCATACTGCAAAAATCTTGAAGCAAAATATTACAAAATCCCCCAAGTACCAAAAAAGGATGAGGGCCCATCCACGTCATACATTGATCCTGCCACCCTCAAATCCATTTCTGAGACAGAGACACCCACCATTCCTACCATCTTTGACATTAAACTCATCATCTAGGAGGATGGTTGTGGAAGCTACAGGTTCGCTAACAATGCTTTTGTGATAGGAGAGTTACCACAATCTCCTAGATCACGAGGACGCCCACAAAAAAATCAAGCTTCCATATCTCAAACGTCTCATGAAAACTATCTTGAATTCACAAGCTGGGGAGATCTTGGCCAAGAGGCCATTGAGAAAGATCCGTCGCATATGCTATACCAAGATGAGAGACCAACAACTAATTTACCAATGGATGAAAGAAGCAAAGGTTTCCAAATGATGCTTGCAATGGGTTATGACAGAAATCAACGATTGGGACAAAACGACAATGGCCTTATAATACCCATCATGTCAGAGATGCGACCAATAACAAAAATTGGCCTTGGATGTACTCCTCTGAGTATAACCGTATGTGGCCGAAGTCCTCCGGTTAGAGCGGTTAATAAACCTCGTCAACCAACAACAACAAAGCTACGATTACTAGTATCCACAGGCTGTGTCCTAGACAACTCTTCCTTTGATATAACCAATGTTTGTAGTAGTAGTGATGATGAGGACCCCATGAATAACCTACCTAGGTTATTTGAGGACACCACCCTTTGCATGATTAGTAACTTATCTTTCAAATCCGACCATCAAAATCATGAGATTCGCCTAGTCTATCCCCAACTCATTGACTACGACCAATGAGGACCACCGATTCTCAATACATTTGAAAATGAGGAGGTGCTCTCAGAATTCATGGGATTGCAGGAGAACATTCCAGATGGAGATCATAAGGTAGGGTTTATAATGGAGTTGGACACACATGCCTATTATGGGGAAACGATTAAATCCTTCAGTCGCAAAAGTGAGAAACTAAGAATCATATCCAAGTCCTTGAGTGAAAACCACACTGTGGCACTCTCTGACAAGAAAATAGTAAAAATAAAGGATGCATCCAATGGTGAAAACCTCTTTGAGGCACCCGAGGATGAAGGATTCAATCTTCCCTTAAGAGCTATTCATTAGGAAAAGTTAGCAGTTTTGGCTGAAAAGTGCAATCCTGTCAACCTAGGAATAGAAGAGACTCCGCATATCACATTCTACACAGAATCACTATTATCAGAAGAGCAAGAACTCCTAGTAGCATTCCTAAGAGAGAGGAAAACAAACTTCACATGGAGCTATGCTGACATGCTAGGGCTTGATCCAGAGACTGTGGTCCATCACTTAGCGATGTATCCAGATGCAAAACCTGTTAGACAAAAACTCCAAAAAATGCACCCTCAAATCGCTTTACTGGTAAAAATGGAGCTCAAAAAGTTGTTAGATGCAGGATTCATCTGACCCATAGATTATCCAAAATGGGTATCAAACCTAGTACCTATTTTGAAACTTGATGGAGCCATTCGAATATGTATAGACTTTAGAGATTTGAACAAGGCATGTCCAAAAGATGACTTCCCACTTCCTATCATTGACATGATAGTCGACTTGACAACGGGACATGAGATGTTATCATTGATGGATGGATTTTCAAGATATAACCAAATCATGATAGCTAAGGAAGACCAAAATAAAATAACATTCACTTGTCCATGGGGGACTTATTGCTGGAACATGATGTCATTCAGCCTAAAAAATGCAGGAGCAACATATCAAAGGGCTATGACATTGATCTTCCATGATATGATCCATAAAACAGTTGAGGACTATGTCGATGACATCCTAGCAAAATCTAGGAAAAGACAAGATCACATAGCGACCCTGAGTGCCATCTTTGACAGATTGGAAGAATACAAAGTAATACTAAACCCAAAGAAGTGCGTCTTCGGCGTACAATTAGGTAAACTGCTAGGATACATAGTATCGATGAGGGGTATTGGATCCAACAAAAGTGAAAGCAATCCTCAAAATGGAAGCACCAAAGACACTAAAACAATTAAGAGGCCTCCAAGGTAGACTCCAGTCCATTTGAAGGTTCATAGCATAGTTAGCAGACAAACAAAATCCATATTCTCACCTACTCCACAAGGGAGAAGCGTACAAATGGGATGATAAATGTGAAGAGGCATTCAACAAAATCAAGGAATATCTATTGACACCATCGGTCTTAATGCCACCTATCCTAAAGAAGCCATTGATTTTATATGTGTCAGCAACAACAACAGCCGTTGGAGCTCTCCTAGCTCAGCATGATGAAAACGAAATGAAGATGGCTATCTACTACATCAGTAGGACAATTGTTGGACATGAGCTAAACTATTCATTTATCAAGAAAGCATGTCTTATAGTAGTGTTTGCCTCTCAAAAATTTAGACATTACATGTTGGCACACAAGATAAAGCTTATCGCCAAAATTGATCCCCTCAAGTATCTACTATCAAAGGAAATGCTCACAGGCAGAATGGAAAAATGGGTAATGATATTATCAAAATATGACATCGAGTATGTGGAGAGAAAAAAATCAAGGGTCAGGTCATTGCAGATAAACTAGCAAAAGCACCTATTTATTCTGAGAATCCTCTTGTCTCAGAGTTTCTAGATGAAGCCATCTTTAACCTCAACGTAGTTGATCAATGGAAACTATACTTTGATGGCGTAAGAGCGGGTGTCTTCTTCATCACCCCACAAGGAGATTGCATACCAAGGTCATACAAACTAGCATTTCCTTGCACCAACAACATCGTAGAATACGAGGCTTTGACTATAGGTCTCAGGATAGCAGTGCAATGGAACATCATAGCTCTAAAAGTGTATGGAGACTCTCAGTTGATCATAAATCAAGTCAATAATGAATACCAGATTAAGGATGACAAGCTCACTCCATACAAGAAATTGGTGGAGACCCTTAAAGAGTCCTTCATAGAAATAACATTTGAACAAATTCCTAGAACCAACAACAAAGCAGTAGATGCCATGGCAACAATTGGGTCCCTACTAGACATCCCTAACAACGTTCCAAAATATGAATTCCTAATAGAGCAACTTCTCATGCCTGCATTCAAGGTATTAGAATCAGAATTCATGTGCGAAATTGTTGGTCCCAACGATCCTTGGTATCATGACATTTACACATACCTTCGAATAGGAGTCATACCCACTGACCTACCAACAAACCTAAAACGGACCTTTGTCAAAAAGGCATCTAGATTTGTCATCCTAGGTGATACCCTATATCGAAGAAGCATAAAAGGTACCTTACTGCACTTTTTAAATGTTGAGGCATTAACCGCCCTAACCGAAGTACATAACGGTATCTGTGGTTCACACTCAAGCGGAATGACCATAGCTAAGAAACTGCTGAGGATGGGGTATTATTGGCTCACAATGGAACGAGAAGCACATGATCATGCCAAAAAATGTCTAAAATGTCAGTAGCATGGGGACCTTATCCATGCTCCAGCTCAAGAGCTTCATCCTATTGTCACACCATGGCCCTTTTTCACAGTGGGGACTCGATCTCATTGGGAAAATCACTCCCACCTCATCTAACGACCATAAGTTCATCATAACCACCACAAAGTACTTTAATAAGTGTGTGGAGGCCATACCTATGACCTACATAACTGGGAAGCAGATTTCAAAGTTCATTCTAAACTATATCATATGCCGCTATGGTGTCCCACAAGCCATTATCTCAGATAATGGGACACCATTCAAAAATTAGGATGTTTGCGACTTATGCAAAAAATTAAAAATCCAACATCGCTTCTCCACTCCATATTATCCCCAAGGCAATGGCCAAGTAGAAGCTACAAACAAAACCATCCTTAAAATCCTCAAGAAAATAGTCAATGACGCAGGTTGTGACTGGCATCTGTAGCTTAACCCTGCCCTCTAGGCTTATCGAACCAACATCCGCACACCCACTGGCACCACTCCCTTCTCCTTGGTCTACGGATCAGAAGTGGTACTCCCCATTGAGATCGAGCCCCCATCCCTTAGGATATCACTGCAAAACCTCATCACAGATGAAGAATACATAATATCAAGATTGAATGAGCTACAGTTGTTGGATGAGAGATGTATAGATGCTCTAAATCACTTAAAAGTATATTAGAATAGACTCAAAAGGAGCTACAATAAGAAAATCAGAAGCAGGACGTTCCAAGTCGGAGAACTGGTCTTAAAAGAGAATCAAAAGAATGTCCCAAACCCAAGCAACAAAGGAAAGTTCAAACCTAATTGGTTAGGACCTTTCATCGTCATGACAAGTTACAAATCAGGGGCATATCAGTTATCAACACCCGAAGGGGAACCTCTGCAAGAGCCCATGAATAGCTCCCATCTCAAAAAAATTTATGCCTAAATATTTAAAGGTATAGAACCAAAAAATCCAAAAAAAAAAAAAGGTCCTGAAAAAGTGGTTACCTTGGCAAAAACCTAGCAAACAGGCGTCTTGGTGACAACAAAAAAATAAAAAGTAAAAAATCCAAAAAAATCAGAAAAAATGATAAAAAAATAGTAAAGAGAAAAATCGTCCTCTAGTGAAAACCACTTTAGTGGCACTTTGGGCAAGTACCTTGGTGAAAACCTGGAAAATAGGTGCCTTGTGTAAATAAGCACTCTCCATCCATCAGGATCTCTATGGCTTGTTCAAAATCATCCATCCATTACATTTTCCATCATCCATCGCATTCAGGTCCCCATCCATCACTCATCCACTCGCATCTGTACCATAGCTTGGTCCTGTTTTCGTATCATGATCCCTCCTAGTACTACTCGACCCATCCTCAAGGTTAGTCTACCCTGCCTTTATCGAAGTAGTCTATTGCATCATGCTAGGGGCATGTTCTTATCGGATTAGATTCGTGTATATTCTTGAAGTCCTCAAATTAGAAAATCCAAAAACATCAGAAATCACAAAATTCAAAAACATCAGAAAATCACAAAATCCAAAAAACATCAGAAAATCAAAAAATCCAAAAACATCAAAACATATCAAAATCCAAAAACAGGTCAAAAAGTCATTCAAAAAAGTCAAAAAATAGAGTCATCAGTCAAACTACATCATCTCTGAGCTTGAACGTAGGCAAGGTTGATCTTTGATAATCCCTTGAGACATTTAGGTCAGTCCTATAGGAGTCCGTCACAATAAACTAACATCTCATCATGTATATCATCATCTGTAAATCGGTCAAGTTGTCAGTCAAACTACGTGGTCTCTGCATATATAACATAGGCAAGGCTAATCTGTTGATCAACCCTTAAGACCCCTAGGATAGGTCTTTAGGTTAATCTCTTGGTCAAAATCTCAGAAAATCCCAAAAACTTTGGAAAATCGAAAAATCAAAACATTTGAAAACCTAAAAAAAAAAACCAAAAACAGTCTCAAAACATTAGAAAACATCAAAAACATCCAAATATTTGAAAAAATCCATCTGCCTCATCTCGCTTGCACCCGCAATAACACCATCCACAATAAACTAGTTGTCATCCTCAACCTTTGGTGAAACAGTTAGAAGCAAGTCTAGCAAATTAAACGTGAAAACTCAAAAGTGTCAAGTGTCAAGTCTAAGTCAGTACGTAAACAAGTTGGTCAATTCTTTGTGTCGATAGTCCATCATCCAATCAGCCCCATATCAATCATCTGATACTAACATGTCCTAGGATGCATCCTTCCTACAATTGACATTATCTTTTGGTAATAGTTTCAGTTCCTATCCTTGAAAACACATTCCCTTTTGGTTAACGGTATTGAAGAACATCAACTTGTTTGTGTGCTTTATCTTTGTCTTTTGACTTATCTCATTGCGCTCAGTCCAAGGACCTCTCGATGATATCCGAACGAAGGATTTAGAGAGATAGGAATGGGGCAATGATCATTATCCTTTGTCTGCTATGTTGGACGTTTCTTGTAAAATAACTTGGCGAATACTTGCTTTGTTAGATATGTATGGAGGATGTTTTGGATAGCTTGTTGACTATTGCATTGATTGGTTATACCTTTCCGTGTTTTGGTCTGAGGTGTTTAAAACTTCTAAAGTGCATCCTACAAGGTTTCCATATGTCAGGTGTGAACAAGAATACTCCTATCTATTTGTCAAATCAAAATCCATCACACTAAGTACAACTCCATCCTAGTCCTTTATACCTTGATGCATTGTGCTTAGGCGTATTATCAAACATAAAGTGACCCTTTTAAAATCCCAATCCTTGATAAGCAAATCATCTATCTATCATCATCATCGATCATAAAGTTGGCTTGTTGGACCCTCTTGTCATCATCTAATGTCTTCCGCACTAACATCACAACATGAATAGTTAATCATCATCACCAATACATCCATCATGCATCCATTATGCATTCATCTTGCATCCATAAATCATTAGTATTCTGCATATCATCTCACATGCATAATCATCATCATAATATAGATTTGTTAGTCTAAGCATCTCATAAATCATCCATTACATAATCATAGCATATCACATCATCAATCTCATCCATCTCGCATCATATAATCATTTAAGTTGTTTAAGATAATATAGATTTGTTATTCTAAGCATCTTAAAATCATCTCATTTGCATCATCGACCATAACCATCCATTCTGAACCTCTTTATCGCGAGATCTACCCTCAAATCGAATCTTTTCACTCGATCTCTCGAGGGGGCAATGTACTAGTGTACTTCTTTCCACTGGGGCATCCAAAAAATTAGAATTTTTTTGAATTTTGATCACGACAAGTTATTCTTTAAACCAACGCAACAAGTACATTGCTTCAAAGAGGGGAAAAATGTAGACGCGCAAAATTAATATTGTGCATTCGATTAGGTTAATTTATCAACTAAACTAGGTTTCACATTAGGTCCATTCACCAATTAATCAAGTTCACCTTCATCCATTCATCAGGTAATATCATCTCCTAAGGTCATTCATTCAAAATTAAATAAAAATTATAATCAACCTTTTAATCAAATAAATCAAACATCCATTTAATTAAATCAACACATATCCCATCATTTTCTAATTTAAATAAATCAAATATCTAAGTCAAAAAGGTCAAATCATCTTGATCATCATTAAACTAATCTAATCATGATTAAATGTTAAATCCTCACCACCTGCATTCTCTAGATTTAGCCACTTGCACAAATAAATCAATTTATTGATTTATTAAAACCCTCATTTTCACTCAACATGCCATTTATGGGGAATATTCCCTCAAGTTTGAAAAATATGACAAGTTGATTTGTCCCTCCAACATTGCATTTATTTCTTATTTTCTTGTCCCCCACTCATCTTATCTCTCAAATTCAAATTTGAAACTCCCTCTCATGGGCACATTTCCCAAATCTTGCACAACCCATAGCCTATCACCACTTGACAAGTGGCCTCTTCTCATTGGTGGATCTTTAGTCCCACATTCACCCATTTGGCCAATCTCATTAAAAAAATATATAAATAAGGACCTCATTCTTCATCAAAGGCATCCACAACTTTTATGCAAGGTTATTCTCTTGGTTTGAGAACTAATTTTGCTCTTCATCATCATTGCATCTTATCATTTTAGCTCTTGAGCAAGGATTGGAAAAGGGTCATTGATACATTTGACACCAATCCACTATGGAATAGGTAACTTTTTATTGTTTTCATAATACTTTTTAGTCTTTTATTGTCATTTTTTGCATTTTGAAACATTCACAAGGTATTTCATAGGGTCATTCTTGAGGAATTTGTAAGCTACTAACCTTGTATGAAGTTTAGTATTTGCAGATTTCAAAAGTATGCACCACAATAGTGAAATTTGGTTATTGTATTATAGAGAACATTATAGATAGAGTTTTAAATAAACTTTTTTTTAGACTATAGAAATTGGTTGGGTATCTGGCCCCCTATAAACTATAGTGCGCATGGTAAAATTTTTTCACTTGACTGGTGGTGCTGGTGCAACACACCCTCCGGTACCATGGGGACGATGGTGAGACTAGCATTTTGAATAAAATTCTTATATATATATAAATACATATAAAATATCTTTTCAACTCAATTCTATGTTTGTTATTTTTATTATTCAATAGACTAAACACTTCTTTAATCACTAGGTCAAATAAATATTTGTAGAGAAGGGAGATTCGCTACTCATGAGTCTCTTTATTCTCAAGAGATTCCCAAGGTGTGAATTGCTCTAAACTACCTTAAGGAATAGAGCAAGAGTTTTAGAATCATAATGAGTAGATCAAAGAGGTTTTTTGGACAAACTAACAAGTTCTCAACCAAAAGACATCTATGTGTAACAAGGATAATAATGTGGCATGCTGGAGTCCCAGAGGCACGCTGACATTTTGTATGGATCAAAAAGCGATAATATCCTAAAAAATAGCAATGTGTCTACTTCTGCTCTAATTGTTAAGAAATCTTAGGACGTGAGAAAGTAATAGAATATAACATAACTAGAATAAAGTAAAGTAATGATAGAACAAAAGAGAATGGAGAAGGAAAATGCTCACAACAACCCAAGTAATGAAGCCTGCAACTAGTAGATATCTTACATACCTGCATATGTAAGATTGACATAAAATTTTGGGGCTATATAGGGGTTTACCTCAGTCAAACCCCCGTTTTGGTTTTCCTAACCACACCAATAATGGGTTACACTTTTTGGCCAAACTTGACATTGAAATCAACATTTTTCACTAGATCTTCACTTTCTTACATCTATAGCAGTTAAACCATTAAGAATTTGAAGATGAATCAAACTAGTGATTTGTGAGATTTTGTGTGTAGATTCTAATATATTTAAATAAATAAATAAATAAATTGTGAATCCTTTAATGTAATTTTTAATAACTTAATTTTCTTACTAAATAACATTTTTAAAAAGTAATGTTTACTTTAGATGACATAATTTTTTTTTATAGAAAGGATACAATTTTAATTTTTAAAATATAGATTTTTCACACCAATATCTAGAGCATGAATATTTTTTCATAATTTTTTTTTACACATATTTTTTAATTAATTTTCCAAGTCAGAGCAATTTTACTTTGGACAAAGGTGTATTTCAGACCGCATAACTTTTTTTGTATGCATTTTAATTAACTTATTCTTTTTTTTGTTGGAATAAAGACATCAATACTTAGTGCACATGCATTTTTTTAGAATTTTTTCTCTATTTTCCTATTTTTTCATGCGTGAAACAAAGAGTTTGATGTTCATTGAAAAACCTACATTCACAAGAAATAAAAAATAAATATAATAATCAAATTAAATATATTTATACTTTTTGGGAAGCTTATAATAAGGGCTACATACTTACAAAACATAAATTTTAAATGAATTCATTTGATCACCCAAAAGGTAAATCAAAAGTGGTTTTTTATCAAAATTTTGATAGGTGTAGAGGAGACTCCATTATAGGTATGGTTTAAAACTAGTAGGGTTCTATCCAAGGGGGTTTGATCAAACCCTCTTTAATTAAAATCATTTAAATGAAATATTTAAAGGTTTAAATCATTATATTTTCCAAAGACATGTGATTTTAGGCAAAAATTAGGATTCCCCAAAAAGTGTAACCCATTATTATGGCAACACTAACCTCCACAGACAACTAGATAGATAGAGAGTGAGCAAAGTAAGCAAATATGAAGTGATAAAAGCAATCCATGCTCAAAGAGGAGGACTCGTATCACGAAATAAAGATGCAATTGATAGGGGATGTGAAAAATCCCAAGATGCACACAAGCACAAGATAAGGGAGATATAGCTGCAAGGCTTAAGGAAGCTAAATAGGGAGACAAAGATAGCTGCAAGAGCCAAGAGTGTTGTAAAGAGTGTTGCCAAAAGAGCTTAAGAGTGTTGTAGGAAGCTGTAGAGAGTTGTGTGAGCAAGATAGCAAGAGAAATAGAGGAGGAAAAGGTAGGATCCAAATATAGAGAAATCCAGAAGACCAAATAGATTGAAAAGATAACATTTAAAGAGGGAAGAGGAGGGAAAAGAAGCTTCTCAAGCTGTTACAAGGCATCTCGGGTCATTACCACCGACAAAGGTAAGTGACAAGTGGAAAACATGCTTAGAAGTGGTCATTTGAATGTTACAAGAAGCTAGAGTGATGTGAAGATATCCACACAGTGCGCTAGTGTCCAGAGACATCACATTACAAAACAAGGAGAATAGGAAAAACACAAGGTTAACGCAAAGTTAACGCGTGAGGGTAGCTACTGAGAAGTGGTCTTGAGCATCCTGAGAGGGGAAAAAGGCTGATGTAGGGGCTAAAATGAGCCTATACAAATGCTAAGGGAGTGGACACTAAAGTGGATACAAGAATGTATTGTGAAATTGCAAGGGGTGCAATTTTGCGACATTACAATATTATAAATTATAGTTTCTCAAACTAAATCATCAAGGTAAAATCACAGATAGAAATTGACTAGTACACCCATGTTAGGTTCTGATACCAAATGTAAAATTACTTTTGAACATCCTAAAGTTGTTTAATCATTAGAAGCAAGATTTGAATAGATTGAATATTAGAACTAAGATAATTCAAAAGATTTAATGTTATTAAACTAGACCTCAATAACTAATGTAAAATACATGTAATTTTTAGTAAGAATTCTAGTATAAATAATTAACATGTTAAATTTAATAACACATCCATATAATTCAATTAGATTAACATCAAAATTAGATATACAATATACTATAGTGTCAATGATTTTTAATGCTTATCTGAATTATAACACTTGGAAAAACCACTCTCAGCCTAGGAAGATATCGGTGGTATTGGCACAATTGGAGAACTTTGTGTAAAAACATAATCTGTGTCTACTTGCACAATAAGGTGTGCCTACTCACACGATTCCTACTCACACAAAGCCTTGGATAGGACAATCCTGGGTGTACTCTATACCCCAAGTTGGACACACTTTGTGTGTCCCTTCTCCAATGCTCATAGCTCACTAAACCACTTTATTCTTCCTTGAGCGTTGTCCATGACCCCTTTTCCAAGTCTCAAATAAATGCTTTATATAATCCTTAAGGGATGGTTTCCAAACCATCACACCCTTTCAAAAAGGTTTCCTTTAATAATTATTTGATAAATATAATTATTTATCCCTTAATTTTTTTTTCTTATATTTCTCATTTTATCTTTATTTAAACCAAAGGAGCATATTAAATTTTATTTTTCTATCTCCCTTTAATGCTTTCATAATTTTTTTTCACTTTGAGGAACTTTTTTATAACAATAACAACCAATGAAATGGGTGGAATTCAACCAATTTGAATTTTTATTTTAGAATTTTAGTGGTAAAATCCATAGGATCAATCCCATGCCTATATAAATGACCCAAGATAATGGATCCCTAAGATTTAGGTAGGGAATGAATGTTTAAATGTGGAAGATGCAAGAAAATAGTTGAATAAATGAGCCAAGAATTGAAAGGAAACTTTCCTTTTTAGAATTAATCACATGTTTGGATGAACCAAGTGATTTCATCGCTTTACTAGTAAAATTTGTATTATAGTGATCATATGTTCATGACCTAACACCAATTACAAGTATCTAACTTAGGTTGGAAAAATGTTTTAAGGAAAATGACTATACAAAATATGAAAAAATGACAAAATAAAAACATAAGGAACACATGAGGGGGTCTAGATGGCTAATAAATGGATTCTTACTCTAGAGACACATGTTGAATTTAATAAACTTGTAGGCTATCTTATAGGTATTATTCATTACCAAACATTCCATGTTGGTGCATTAATTTTTGGGAACTTACATATCCCTAGTGAGAAAGTATTCCACAATACTTGGTGAGTGTTGCTTCACTGGATGTCATGAGAAATCAATTTTACTTACTTGTACTTAACTTTAATTTAATGTCCTGCATTTGGACCTATAAACATAAGGCAAGAGATTGTGTGTAGCACAATAAAGCTAAAATCAAATTATTTTAGATGATAATATAGACTAGAAAACTTACCAACATTTTGGGGTTAGAAATATCACATGATTTGTGCCCTCTCTCTCATTTATCCAAAACTTACAAAATGACAAACCATAACAAACTCAATTGAATTTTAAGGGTATTAATGACTCTTTTTAATAAATATAAGTATACTTAGATGTACTATCAAGATGATGTTTAGATGTTTTAGGTCATTCAATACAAAATACTTGCACACAAAATTAGACTTGGTAAATAACTATGTTGACCTATATAAATGAAAATAGGTTTTCAAAATGAGATTTCATAAATGACATTGAAAGAAAACGAGCTTCAAGAGTAAATAATGATTGTTACAAATTCAAAATTAGTCAATGGAGAGAGCACAAGACAAGGATCATAGTCATGACTATTGCACAAGTTAGTATGTGACAATAAATATCTAATCTAAAAAAAACCATCTTTCTTGTATTGACCCATTTTTTTCTCAAATTTTTTATTAGGATTAATATATGTTGTTATGGATGGTGTCAAAAAAATCATGTATAGGTAGGGAATACATGTGCTTTTAAATTTATTTTTATGCTATTAAGGTTAACTTAAAATTTCAAGTTTGGTTGTCAAAGGTCAAAGGTGGGATGTTTCCATGAACAAGAATTAATGAAGGATTATTAGGTCTTGTAGGTGATGGGTGTGTTTGAATGAGATGATTGACAAGGTGGTAAGGTGCACGGGAGATAGGTAGTGGGGAAATTATCTAGGGCTACAACATTCAGTATTATATAGAGAATGGCAATGCATAGGTCATGCTAGTGTTATTTGTTTTGAGTTTTTGAGTTATGGCATTTTGTGAGGGAAAACCATTTTTGGGACTATTTTTTTCTTATATTTAGTGAATTTAAAATTCAAATAATATTATATATTTAACAACTTGGGTGAGAGTCAATTCTTCATCTTGTGGTTTATATCTCATGACAATTTGCATAATGAATTCAATAAGAAAAATAGTTATTAATGGATAAGTAGGATATATGTTTGGATGAAAGGAAAGAGCATAAATAATTACATGAATGACTTTCCAAATATTTTGGTTCAATATTTTAATCAAATAAAAGACTTCAATTTAGTATTTTAGGTCTAATGGTGAAATTAGGATAGCCATGTTAATTCCCATGTAGTTTTGGGTCCATTTTGATTGAATATCTTAATGTGATTATATATTTACAAGTAGCACACTCTTACACTGTTTGATTTATGACCCAATAATTATCCCCATCTATTCCATTCTTATCTTCACCTATTTATGTATATACAACCTTTTTGATTCTCGTTCACCCGAAATCTGATACATTTATCATTTTATCTATTCATATTTGTACTTATCTCTATACAATCACTATTTGCATCAAACTTACCATTTTAACCCTTAGATTTAGTCCTATTCCACTTGAGATCAATTTGGTTCAATTTGAAGTCATGTGCGATTGAACCTAAATCTAATTTTCCCACCCATTTGTAGTAAAGTTCATGTGATCTATGACTATATCTTGGAGTCAAAAGCATTTTAACATGCACTTGAAGTTATAGAGGAAATCCAAAACCTAAGAGAAGTTTTACAATTATGATAATAAATAATCAGAGAACACATCAAAAATTTTTAAGGGAGAAAGAACTATGTATAGATCATTTACATGCTCGTGTATGTTGTCTTTGAATATTGGCTAAGAGCCATAAAGTTATCCAATCTAGGGGTTTGACCTAGGAGAACTTGACCCTAGTGATTTGATAGTTTCTCATATGATGTTTATAACATCACAATCCTCGTAAATTATTAAAATATTAGAGAATAAATACCAAAGATAGTAGGATCAAGCAATCTCCATCTTCAAAAATTGGATTTTCATAGTAGAGATCAATTTTGATGATATAGGGGTTACATTGTGATGTGCAAAAATGAATCAAACATCTTTCTATGATTGCAAAAAGTCTAAGACAACAAGAATACGAAGGGCATAATTTTTTGGACTATGGAAAATAAATTTTATAGGAAATGTCAACATCCATTTTCCATCATTGATTTTAGAGTTAAGCCTCTCTTTATCCTCTCATTTAATCATAAAAATAAATTTTAATTATTTATACTAATTCTAATTTATCTAGGATAATTTATGATTTATTGTTGCATTTATTTAATTAGCCTAGAAAACCCTTGTGAGGTGATTTAAACCCTCACATTTTTAACATTCTGGTACCCCTAGGGTTTTTCCTTAGGGTCTATCCTTCTATATCATTAGGGTTTTAAAATTTATGTTTCTTAATTTCTTTATAATATTTTTATATATTATTAGAGTTTTATTCTTGTTTTTTAGTGCTTTGTAGCTATATCTTCTCTTTTAGGGTTTGAGCTTCATTATGTGACCTTCCCTTTACCCACCCTACCCACTCATGGATTTTAATTTGGGTTTTCATTTTTAGATTAGACATCTTACTAAATTAAATTTTATTTTTAACACAAAGTGACTTGCATGGCCTTATCTTTTCATCTCTTATTGTCATATTGCTTGGCTTATTCCATGGGCTACTTGGAACCTTGATCTTTCCTTGAGGAGTGTTCATCTTAATTCTACCATGGCTAACCCATCCAATGATAACGAAGCAATTTTATATGCTCATGTTGATAACTGATGCAGGAGCATCCAGTGGTGTAAGGGCAATCTTACATCACCCAAAAATAGTTAAATTTCAAGTTTCTTAGTTTTTAGATGTTTTTACATTTTTGGATACCCTTTTCATCATAATGAAATTCCCAATTTATGGTTTTTATTTTCTATTCTTGGGTTGAAAGATATTGCAGTTTTAGTTTCCCAGATTTGCACTTGAAAATCTTCCGAGTTAGATTTGAGGCACTTAGATTTCCTAGATTGGCCCTAAAACTTGTCAAAATTGGCATAGAAAATTTTGCACATTGTTGACTTTGAGACCTTTCCAATGGTTCAAATGTTTTGCAAATCGGAGTCCCGAATCAAAAGTTATGGCCCCGTGAAGTTGGCGCATTTTCTAGAAGATACAATTACAAATGTTCTTTTGAAATTTGAACTTCAAGTTGTAATTTTTTGGCGCCAAACCGCCTAAACTCAAATTTGAATGTTGTTTTGGCTCAAAACTAAAGAGGAGCTCTATTTATGGGCGAGATTCTAATTTTTGGGTAACTTTTTGGGGGACAAGCTCGCATATTGCGAAAGGGTGATTCTGTAGCTTTCTGTAACTTGTATGTGTTGTAAAACTTGGGGATTTGAGATACTCTGCATGTAAGAAGCTCAATTTTCTGAATAATAAAATTATTCTCTTGTTTGTGGGTTATTTTCAAAGTCTTAGGCTGCGCCCTCATCAAGTGGTATCAGAGCGGGTTTTCTTGAGCATGTGGACAGATCGCTGATCATGAGGTAGTTCGCACCAAGACCGTGGTTGTGGGTTGAGATCAAGAAAGATGCCTCCAAGAGTGATGCCTGGTAGGCGTGGTGGTCCCAGAGGTGGTTGAGGTGTTAGAAATGCTGGTGGAAGAGATGCACTGGCAACCCTCCAAAGACAGATTGATGCGTTACAAGAGTAGTTGAGAAGAGGGTTAAACCCGAGGGAGGAAAGTGAGGATGAAGGAGAGGAAGAAGGTTCAAATGTAGAAGAGGAAGAAGAAGCAATTGATCAAGACCAAATGCGGCTAATAAGGGCCATTTTAAAGATCGGGAAAAAACCCCGAGTAGAAGTCCCCGGTTATTCCGAAGTCTAAACCCAGAAGAGTTGATCGACTGGATCAACAAGCTAGAAGAATATTTTGAGTATGAGGAAATAGAGGACCCAGATTTGGTTGAGTTTGTGAAAATGAAGTGAAGGGCCATGCCAATATTTGGTGGAAAGAGGTCCAATTAGAAAGAAATCGAAGAGGAAAAGGAAATATCACTAAATGGGATTGCATGGTAGAGAAACTGAAGAAGCAGTTCATACTAGTGGACTACGAGTTAGATCTGTTGAAGAAATTGCAAGGGTTGAAGCAAGGAAGTAGATCTGTGAAAGAATATACTGAATATTTTCACAAGATAATCATTAGAACGGGCCACACAGAGACCAATAAGGAGAAGGTAGCTTGACATCTTAATGGGTT
>VDFB02338791.1:157158-233826 GCA_007258455.2 Sequoia sempervirens | reverse complement strand
CCAAAAATAGTTAAATTTTAAAGTTTTGGGTTTTATATTTTTTTACATTTTTGGATACCCTTTTCATCATAATGAAATTCCTAATTTACGGTTTTTATTTTCTATTCCTGGGTTGAAAGATATTGCATTTTTAGTTTCCCAGATTTGCACCTAAAAATCTTCTAAGTTAGATTTGGTGTAGCAGATTTTGAGTGCGTTGTTGACTTTGATACCTTTCCAACAGTTCAAATAGTTCGTGAATCGGAGTCCCGGATCAAAAGTTATGGCCTCGGGAAGTTGGCGCACTTTCTAGAAGATACAATTGCAAATGTTCTTTTGAAATTTGAACTTCAAGTTGTAATTTTTTGGCGCCAAACCACCTAATCTCAAATTTGAATGTTGTTTTGGCTCCAAACTAAAGAGAAGCTCTATTTATGGGTGGGATTCTAATTTTTGGGTAACTTTTTGGGGGACAAGCTTGCATATTGCGAAAGGGTGATTCTGTAGCTTTCTGTAACTTGCATGTGTTGTAGAACTTGGGGATTTGAGATCCTCTACATGTAAGAAGCTCAATTTTCTGAATAATAAAATTATTCTCTTGTTTGTGGGTTATTTTCAAAGTCTCAGGTTGCACCCTCATCAATAACCATTTTGATGAACAATAAAATTTTGATCATGATACACACATTGTTAAGAAAGATCTTTTACTTACTAAAAAATAGCTTGTAAGTGCACTTACAAATACTAAATCTCCTTAATAATTAGCTTCTCTCTTACATAAGACAATAAATGATGCTCTATTTTGCATGGATATTTTAATGAGACTAGTTCTTTGATTGCTTCTTGTGATGATTTATCCTCTCACACTTTATCTTTCTTTAATTATTAAGATATTGTTACTTCTACAATCACCATCATTCATGTTGTTTCTAATAGTTTTTTTCTTACCTCTACGATACCCATTTCCAACATCCTTGTTTTTCTATGCCTATGTATTATTCCACATTTCTCATAAAATTTATTCCGCACTATGGCCTATCTCCTATTTGTAGTACCTCTAACGTACTAACTTCACATTCATACACTGATACTTCACCAACCATATCCATATGTACTTCTACAACCACTATTTATCATCCCTATTTTTTATTCCTCGTCATTCCTCCATATCACCCCATGACCAACCCATCCTATAATATTATCCCTCTCTCTATGGATATCATTACCACTTACCACACACCATGGTTATACTTTTATTTCATATGCTCCTAAACCTACCCATACATATACTTCTACGTTGTCCATACATTATTAGAATACATGGCTAGTCTTAAGAATAAAATTAAAAACACTAAAAATGATTATATTACATACAATCATCCATGTCACATGCCACAAGAATTTAAGGTTGATATGTATATCTATCGCTTGTGGGATTTGTGACACCTATATTTTAATTTTTTAATAAAAAATTAGATCTTAAGATTCATTTGCAAGCTCCCATTTTTGGATGTATAAATTTTGCATGTGATGTTGAGATCAAGTAACCAACTTATGTCTACATATCCTAAGAGATTATGTTATGTAGTGGTTTAATTATTTACATTTGGGTTTCATACATTGTTTTGATGAATTTTCTATTGCTTTCCTAAAGCATTTTTCACAATAATATGTGTTTGAAATTAACTACAATGATTTAACCAAGTGTTCCTAAAGACACAATAAGGTCATCGATGATTATGTTATTTATTTCCAATCCTTATGTGGAAAAATTAAGCATCAATTTTATGGTGATTAGTTTCAAATATATTTCTTAGAGGAATTTTTCCTATCATTTAAAACAATGTACACTTGAGAAACTATCCATATTTTAGAGACACATGTGCACTCATAAAAAATATTGATGTCATTGCTTACATCTAACACACTTAGGAATGTCTTGTCATCATCATCTCAATTCTCTTTCCATTAAAAGTTTCAAAAGATAAATAATTTTTCAAAGGGTGACGATTCCAAGGAGACAAGAGAGAATGCCTATCAAATGGTTGAGACACAATGTTCTCTCTTTTAAACAAAGAACAACTAGGAAATTTACTAAGTTGCAAGAACCTCATGCTTCAAATTCTATTGAACTCAATTTTGATTGCTCTTCCTCTTACATTTTCATTAAATACTTTTAAATAATTATAATGAGTGAAAATTTTCTAATTATCATAGAGTTAAAGGATGCCATATGTGGTCATCCATGGGTTTGAAACATAAGATATGGTGGTGCTTAATCAAATTTTAGCCCTTTGAGCCATTTTGATCATTTAAATTCTTAAAGTCCTAGGTTTTGTAAGTGTTTTTCAAAAAATTGTATTAGGGTTTTAAAAACCCTAAACCTTCATAAAAACCCTAAGTCTTGTTTGTAGCTCTTGCACTTTTCTTATAATTGATCATTGACTACTGGTTCCAGTTTTAGCCCTTTAAGTTATATCTTTCAGGATTTTGTCATGTTTGTTCACCAACCCCATTTTCTAGAACACTAGATGAGCCTGATGGCACCTTCAAATTTACAAAATTTGAAGTGCTTATGCACTTTCAATTTGATGACAAGGGTTAGGTTTGCTTCATGTCAAATCTACCCCAAAGCCCATATTCACTAATTAGAAATTTTTAACTCAGAGGTCATCATGAAAATTTGGTGGTAGAAAGTTTCTTGGTACATATGGTAGTATGCCCATTTAGTTTCGTGCTTCTAGGATGAGTTTTGATACGCCATTTAATGCATTTTTAACAGTGACCGAACTAGATTCAAATGGCATTCTAAAAATTTACAAATTTCAAGAATATGAGGTCAACCCATTTCCTATTTTGGCATCAAATGTCTTCGGTTTCAGTTTTTTTCAAGGTGTTATGTCAAATGATGCATTATTTTAAAATATTTTAGGTGTGGAAAACACCTCTAGTAGACCCGATTACAAAGGAGGTACCAAATTTTGACTTGCTGGATGAGATCTGATTACAAAACCATGTTTTATTTAATTGATTATACTTGATCATAAAAAATCATGGCTCCAAGATCTCTCGTTTGTGTGATGAATTTTCATTATTTTATCGATAGGAGAAATTAAAATTTTGCCTATTTCCTAATGTTTTAACATGTTGACATTTAAAACATTTTAATGTTTTAACATGCTAACATTTAAAACATTTTAAAATGTTTTAAATAATTAGAGGACATAAATATTCCAATCTTTAAAAGTGGGTTATTGGCAATTTTAATTCTCAACTCCTATTGGTCAAAGGAGTAAACAAAAAATTGATGAAATTTGAAATAATCTTTCTTCCCAACGCATGGAACATTTTGGAATGGGCAAAACAAGTTCAAAATTGTGATGTCTTGAAAAAGAAAAGCAAAGTAAGAGTTGTGATGGCTTGCATCTATGTACTGCAATCATGATGTGCCATGTGGAGGTAGATCTAAGGTATGTTTTAATGTTTTAAATGACATAAAATATAGGTTTAAACACCTTGAATGTTGCTTGCAACATTTCCCACACCCAAGTAGAAATTTTAACATCATTTTGTGCATATTGTGGTTCCTTATGAGGTCAAAAAAATCCTGAAAATCTTCTACATGACCTACAACATCATGGTGCTACATTTGTAATAGTTTTTCATTATTAGTTCTTGCCGCCAAGGCAGGATTACTTATGCATTCACCCGGAATGCTTTTAACCGGCAGCATCGGCCAATCACATTTTGCCATTTAACATATTACTTATTTTTTTGTATAGTTTGAATTTGGAGAGCTATTTTTTATATTGGAAAATTAGCATTTATCTATTTTGCTATTTGTCTGAGTAGCTTTATACATCATTTTTGTTTTAAAAATTCAGGAAAATGCGAATGCATAAATTGATTAAATAAATTTAAGCAAAGGCATAGTTTAAAAACTGGTGGCTAGAGGTACATAATCCATGAATGTAGATTAAATGCATTAAAATATTAGGAAAATGCGAGCGCATAAAATGATTAAATAAATTTAAGCAAAGGCATAGTTTATAAAACTGGTGGGTAGACGTATGTAATGCATGAATACAAATTAAATGCATTAAATGGCATCCGCCTCGAGGTGAAGGCACGGGAATCGCTTGGCGGCCATGCATGGCCAAGGTAATTTGGTCATTTAATATAGAATTAAGCCACGGCTATGCATCTCACTGCACGCCGCACCGCGTTCTGAAGGTTTGCAGCCACCAGGAGATGTTATAGCTGCAGAGTCCAGACCCTCAAACGAGCTACCCGAGGTGATAATTTGGTAATTTTTAGAGTTTCATTACATTAAAGTGCATAACGAAGCTGTATTTCATAGTGCTCTATTGTGTGGCCAAGCAAGGGATTTTGTAGTTGCAGAGTTGCACACTGGACAGCGAGAAACAAATTGCTTGAGGTTAGAAGAGGTAACTTTTCGTTGTTTTCATCTATTTGATACGAAAAATGCATTAAGACATTCTTATACTTTGATTATAAATTCGTATTTTGAAATGCGAAGGTTTCATCCATTTGATAAGAATTATGTAGAAACCCTCTTGTCCATTTTACTTCATGCATGTGAGCCCTAGTTTGTATATTTTTGACAACGCAAAGCGGTCCCATAAAGAGAGCTTTGGAACCAAAATTATGTCAACGAAGCTTTCGAACAATGAGTCAACAGTGTGTTGCTTTGAGCTTTTCCATTGTCATCAAAGCATAAAGGATAGAGGGATTTTGTTAAAAGTCATGGTTATAGAGTTTTCTTCTATAGTGCTTTAAGGCATTCTTATACTTTGATTATAAATTCGTATTTTAAACTACTTTTAGTATTATCTATTCAAATTTCTTGTTGAAATGCGAAGGTTTCATCTGCGTTTGATAGGAATTATGTAGAAACCCTCTTGTCCATTTTACTTCATGCATGTGAGCCCTAGTTTGTATATTTTTGATTACTGCAAAGCTGTCCCATAAAGAGAGCTTTGGAACCAAAATTATGTCAACGTATGCGATAATGAGAGCTTTTGAACAATGAGTTGACAGTGTGTTGCTTTGAGCTTTTCCATTGTCATCAAAGCATAAAGGATAGAGGGATTTTGTTATAAGTCGTGGTTATTGTCCTCGTAGGCATAAATGCAAACAATGGGAGCATACAAAAAATAGGTGAATTGTTTGACAAAACTCATGAAATAAAAACTATTATATATGATTATTTGTTTATATATTCATTCATTTGTAGAAGAAAAAATGGGAAACTAATACAACAGTAGGTAGTTATAACCCCCAAAAAGAATCAAACCTGGAACAAGAGCAACATCCAAAAAATTGCGCTTTAAAGTACCTAATGCACTAGAGAATTTACCATAGCAGAATAAAATTTTCATTTGCACAAAGATAGACAAAAGAATGCAGTAGAAACCTATTTTTGCCAGCAAGCATTTAAATTCTGTCAAATGTCGTGGTTATTGTTCTCATAGGCAGACATGTAAAATACGAAAGCATTTATAAGGCAAGTGAACTATTTTACAAAACTCCTCAGGAAAATGTGCTTCCGGGGAATGCAATGAGTATTAAATCTGGACACCTTGATATTCACATGTTAACTTTGGCATTTTTATCGAGTTGGTAGCTCTCATTTACTCTTCTTTCATCTGATATCTAATTAATTAGGTGGCTGTTAATTAGTCTTTAAATACATAATAATAAAAAGAAAGAAATAATTATAAATATCCTTGTGGACATTTTAATTATGGGTTGTGATTTGTACTTGCATGTAGATGGATTAAGCACTCAAAAGTCACAGTATATGTAGCGTGTCAGCTAATAGGTCCATGTGACATTTCACTCATGTCAAAGTAGTCAATTCCATATTTGTCATTTATCCTTGTATCATTAGATAACTAATTAATTAGATAGCTGTTAATTAGTCTTTAAATACATAGTAATTAAGAGAAAGAAAAAATTACAATTATCCTTGTGCACATTTTACCTAGTGATCAAATTCAAGGAACAAACATACCAAGCAAACAACAATTTGAGATTTTGTAATTGGAAAACTTAGACTGAATGCTTAGGAAGTTAGAAAATTGTATCTTGGGGTTATAAAAAACTATGTCAAATATGTTTTAGAATTCAAATTGCAATGTTGCCATAGAGCAGTCAAGTAATATTGCTTCATGAAATAATTTTAGACTTCGTGCAAAAGAGCAGTTAAATTCATTGCTAGAAGATTTGTGGTACAAGAACCTATGGCAACTAGTTTGTGTAGTTAATCTGATTTACATTTATACTTGTGTCTCTTGAATCTAAAAAATGCTTGCTACTATTTTATTGGTTTTGGCTATTAGTATCCATCGCAGTAGGAGTATTATATATTGCAATTGTAATTTTGGGAGTTCTTTGCATTTTGGTCATTTCCTTGAGCTTTATTGCTATTCTTTTAGAAAAACAAACAAATGGCCTTTGTTTTCTAATCAAAGCTTATTACATGGTGCAATGCTTTTGATTGGAAGAAGAGAGGTGGTGTAGCGGTCCAATTGTAGCAAATTCTTCAAGAAAAGAGTATAGGGTGAGTTTCTAGAATGAACCTTCTCCTTTGTTTACAATTGCATAGAGTAGACAAAGAAAAAGGTTAATTCAAGATTCTCACTATATAGATTGTACTTGTAGCCATATCATTGCTTTTTGTTACAAGGACAATCTTTACAAATGGGTATTGTGAGTGGCATATGCTATATGGTTCATAAAAATTAAGCAATTGGGGTTCAAAAGTAGATCTTTGTTGCAATAACATGACATCAGAAATGCAATTACTATCCAATCAATTTCTTTGGTGGCTGATTGCACTTTATAATTTAAACATAGTCTTTTTTATTTTTAGAGTTTGATTCTGAATCCATATGCATACTTTGATTAAAACTAGTGGCTGAAGGTACATAATTCATTGATACAAAATCAATGCATTGAATGGCATCTGACTAAAGGGGAGGCTGTTTGGATTGCTAATTAGTCTTTGAATATATAACAATTAAAAGAGAGAAATAAGTATAATTATCCTTGGCCACATTTCACATTTTCACCTTTTAATCAAAGTCAATTAATAAAGTAGCAGTTAGACCTAAAGAAGGTTCAAGGAGTATGCTGATAGAAAACCATATTCTGGACAATGGCTAGACAATGTGTTGAAATTGGTTTACAAACTTTGAAGCAAATGCATTTTTCCTTTTGTTTACTTTCATTGTATATCTTAAATGGAAGTTGGGTTTCACATTGCTGCAATGCATTTGGATACTTTGATTATAAAATCATAGTTTAGATCATTTTAAGTGTTATCCATTCGAATCTTTCCTTGAAATATCAAGGATTCATCTGAGTCTCAGAGGCAATGCACAACTGTCCTATAAAGAGAGCTTTGGAACCAATGTGTTGTCATAAAGGATAGAGGAATATTGTCAAATATTGTGGTTATTGTCCTCATAGGCACACATGCAAAATATGGAAGCATATAGAAAGCAAGTAAACTCTTTAACAATCCCATGAAACATAGTCTTTCTATGCATCCATGCATACAGGTATGCATGTATATATGTGTGCATGTAATTATGTATATATGTATGCATGTATCTATGTTACCATGTATGTATGTGTGTATATAATAGATTACTATTGCATTTTCTTTAAATGCCTTTTTGTGGATGGCGCTAGCCAGTCATACTTCAGCATGTTAACATATTGCTTTTTATATATATGATCTCAATTTCGTAAGTTATTTTTTATATTGGTAAATTGGCATTTATCTGTTTTCGCAACCCATGGGAGTCACTTTTTGAATCATGTTTGTTTTAAAATCCTCATGAAAATGAAAATGCATAGATTCATTATGGCTATGTGTCTTCATGCATATATGCATATTTATAGGATTTATTGCTATCATGTAAAGGCCACATAAATATTCATTCCCCAACTCTATGGGGTCATTTGAATATATGCATATTTTGATGGATCTATTAATACATGGATATATGCATCCATGGATGCATGAATGCATATATATATGTATGCGTGTAATCATGTATGTATGTATACATGTATATATGCGTACACCCATGCATGTATGTATGCATCTATGCATTGAAGCATGTGTGCAACTATGTTTCTATGTATACATTTCATCCAACAATCAATGTCAATTAATAAACTAGCACTTGCACCTAAAGAATGTTCAAGGATTGTGCCAGTAGAAAACCATATGCATATCAATATGTTAGAGAGCATGTATCTATGCATAGGTGTGTACGAATGCTAGCTGTTTTGAATTCTGGTTGCATGTGATTGCATTAAACAATTAAGAATAAGTGCTAGATAATTGAAGTAAAATGACCCCATTCAGTTGGTAGATCAATATTTTTCATCCCTTTACATGTTAACTGAGATTTTTGAAGCTTTTGCTGTTCATTGGCAGCTAGTTTGGCATTGAACAACAGGTAGAACTTGTTATGGAATGTGGTTTCATAGGAATTATGTAGAAACCCTTTTGTCCATTCTATAGAGCTCTCCCATAGTGAAATCTTTGGAGCCAATGTGCATACATATACAACACTCTTCCTTAGAACACAACCATGTACAACAGAATACAACGTCCACAAAGCAGCTGCGATGCATTGCAACTGGCTTAAATCTATATTAAATGGCCAAA
Organism: Sequoia sempervirens; assembly: GCA_007258455.2. Taxonomy (NCBI): domain Eukaryota; kingdom Viridiplantae; phylum Streptophyta; class Pinopsida; order Cupressales; family Cupressaceae; genus Sequoia; species Sequoia sempervirens. The sequence continues at coordinate 225,134 of VDFB02338791.1, read as the reverse complement.
GTATGCTGGCCACCCATGGCCACCAAGCCATTCCAGTGCCTTCTCCACCAGCCAGATGCCATTTAATGCATTTGCTTCAATTATTTTGACCTCTCTATGTGTTCGCATTTTCTTGATATTTCAATGCATTTAATTTGCATTCATGGATTACGTACCTCTACTCACCAGTTTTATAAACTATGCCTTTGATTAAATTTATTTAATCAATCTATGCGATCACATTTCACTGATTTTCTATAACAATAATGATTTATAAATCTATTCTGATAAATAGAAACAGATAAATGCTAGTTTTCCAATATAAAAAAATTAAAAGTTATATGTTCACATACATTCATGCATATTGTCCATACATGCATATATGCATATATGCCTTCATGCATATTTACATGTGTATATGAATACATGCTTCCATGTAACATATGCATTTGTATCTATATGCAAATATGCATGCATTCATGTATACATGTATTCATTTCTCCATCTTTCCATGTAGTTCTATTTTCTGTGTATACATGTGTCCGTCAATGCATCCATGCATATATCTGTGAATAGCTCTACATATTTCTCTGTTCATGCATTTATTGTTCTCTAATGCATCAGCATATGCATTTTTTCAGTTTCATGATCTTCCATATTTATTATTTACATAGTATATGCATAACAACTTTCACTTTGTCTTCTGTTTTGACTCTTCTATCCTTAAATATCATTATATTTTTATATCTATTCTTCTCTTGTCGCATTTCAAGGAAGCTCAAGGATCTCGACACCTTGTTCAGTATGAAGGAGAATGAGAAATGGGACATGAGTCTTTTTTCTGTGTTTGTATTGAGACACTCAGACCTATGATGATTTTAAAAAGCATAACCAATAACAAACTAGACATTCTTCCACCCTTTGTTGGAAGAAATGATCACTTCATACCCTATCGATTCCATTCATTTCCATTTCCACCCTTGCACATTCTTTCTTCTCAAATCAAATACATTTCAAAACCCATTTATATGCTTGCCTTGCATCACACCAATGTGTTGCATTCTTTTTTTCATTCAATCCAACTCACTCATTCAAATTTTTATTTCTTGCATTTAATTTAAAGCGTATAACTAAAAAATGATAAATTCATACCATTTACATTCCATTCATCCTCATATCCACTCTCGCATCTCCTTGCCTCCCGTATCAAATACTTTTCATAACTTAATCATATACCTTGCATCTCATCATTCTCTCAATTTCCTCTCTTTCTTGCACTTACATAGCTCATTCTTCTTTAATACCCTTACATATCTTTATCTATCTATAGCTCAAATATACCTTCATCCATCACAACAAAATTAACACCATACCAAACAAAAAAAAATGAAGAAAATATCAAGGTTATGCAATTAAACACTGAGGGCTTTGAAAATAACTATCATAACATAGAGTTGTATTCAAGAGTTCTTTTCAAAACATTTTTTCTAAATCCTATTTATTACAGATAAGTAAGAGCACGTATGACAGTTTCTTGGAGGCTAAATTGTATGATCAGATTTAACAAATATTTACATGTATCCATGCATTCAAATGCATCATTAGATATCCTTTATACACTTGTTCAAAAAACAATAATGCATTATTCTTTTGTTTCCATCATAAATGTTTTTTGTATATCTTTCAAATGCAAATTGTTTTTGACATTTCTAACTTTATGCACACAGGCATATATAGATTCTTGTTTACATACCAAATTACATGGGCACATGTACACATCGATGCATGCATAAATGTTTGCATTGATCCATATATTTATGCATTACTTCGATATATGCATTGCTGATAAATAGTTAATTTTTCCTATTTTCTTTCATTTAATATTGAAAATGCAAATTGAGTCTCATTGTTAACATAGAGTTGTATTCAAGAGTTCTTTTCAAAACGTCTTTTCTAAATCCTGTTTATTACAGATCCCTAAAAGCACGTATAACAGTTCACCAAAGGCTAAAATGTATGATCAGATTTAACAAATATTTACATGTATCTATGCATTCAAATGCATCATTAGATATCCTTTATACACTTCTTCAAAAAACACTAATGTATTATTGTTTTGTTTCAATCATAAATATTTTTTTTTATATGTTTGAAATGCAAATTGTTTCTAACATTTCTAACTTTATGCACGTAGGCATATATAGATTCTTGTTTACATACCAAATTACATGGACACATGTACACATCCATGCATGCATAAATGTTTACATGGATCTATATTTTTATGCTTTCCTTCAATATATGCATTGGTAATAAGTAGTTTATTTCTCCTGTTTTCTTTTATTTAATACTGCAAATGCAAGTTGAGTCTCATTGTGCTTTGAGACTCGTTCAGATGTCAAGGATCCTTTTCACTCTTGTATGCATTATGTGCACATCGATACATGTATACACGCATACATGTATACGTAGATGCCTCAAGCATTGTTACAAATGTTTCTCTCTCAATAATTTGCATGCAAAGTGCTATAAACATGTGAACTATTTTAGTGTAGCTACATTCTATCTTAGGTAATAAGGTTCTTTATAACTTTGCAAATTATTTTTTGTTTAATATATATACACAAAAATATTTATTCGTATTACATAAACAAGATTAAAATCTTATTTATAATAAAATCAATAGCTTTCTAGTGATTCATCTAAGAATTTATTGTAATATTTATTTGACTTATTACATTTTAATAAGTCAAATTATTACATTTTATTTTGAATGCAAAGTGCTATAAACATGGGAATTATTTTACTGTAGCTACATTTTATCTTAGGCAATAAGGTTCTTTATATCTTTGCAATTTTTTTTTTGTTTAATATATATACACAAATATTTATTCGTATTACATAAACAAGATTCAAATCTTATTTATAATAAAATCAATAGCTTTCTAGTGATTCATCTAAGAATTTACTGTAATATAATTACATTGTTCTATACACAAAAATATGTTTTCGTATTACATAAACAAGATTAAAATCTTATTTATAATAAAATCAATAGCTTTATATAGAACTAACCTTCATACTACATGAAAAAAAAGATTGATTGATCTTAGAAAAGTTTACACTCAAATGAGCTACCCCTATCAATGTTCCACCTAACACTAGTGTTTCTACTAGCACTTGCATATTGTGATATGATAAAGTAAAATAACTCAGTTGAATTAATTAACGTAACATGTGTTTTAGAACATTACACTAAACATAATTTTATTTACAAATAGAATAGAAGCAAAAAAAGAGGTATGGTAAACTTTGTTTAAACATGCATATAAATAAGTGTCTATATGCAATAATGCGGGGACATGGATGACATCTTTTTTCTTTGGATTTATTTTTAAAGTTTAGTACAGATTGATTTCCCAAAATTGCAAACATGAATGGCCTAGAATGTCATTCTTATAAAATGTTGTAGAGTAGATTATTTTCTTCTTATGATAAAATGTATGCGTCATGTAAAGAATGCATTTTCTTTTAGTGCCTGGCCACATGTTTTTGTAAATTGTTGCAAATGATATTTGATGCTTTAGAAATATTCCTACATCAAAAATTTGATCAAATTGAAATGACTAATGAATTTATGGGGCAAAAGGTTTACTAAAAAAAAATTTAAAAACTATGCATTGGTCATAAGTAGTTTATTTCTCCTGTTTTCTTTCATTTAATACTACAAATGCAAGTTGAGTCTCATCGTGCTTTGAGACTCGTTCAGATGCCGACGATGCTTTTCACTCTTCTATGCATTATGTGCACATGGATACATGTATACATGCATGCATGCATACATAGATGGCTCAAGCATTGTTACAAACATTTGAGATTATTTGCATTTAATAATTTAAACAAAATAATAATACATTTTTGCTTCCTGAATAAGATCATAAAGAATGTTTCTTGTTGCAAATGTATACATAGACACATAAAAATACAAGTATTCATTGGTATATCTATAAAAAAGTCCACATATACATCGTACCCATAAATGCAATTTTGCATGCATCCATCGACACATGTCAACTGTTCACATGTCTCTATGGACCACGTTGCCCATGGACCCTAAACATTGCATGCATTAATGCACCATTGCAAATTATTTCAAACTCTCCTAGCTAAATTTAATACATTTATATTCCTATCTCCTATCTAATTACTTTTTCTAACTCATAGCTAGATGCTTTTTACCTCTCAGCAAGAACTCGACGCTTCCGTAACTTGTTGTAATATGCAATGAACATCTCTTGGAGTTGAAAATGGTGTCTTCTCACGTGCAAAGTTTTTGAGCATATTTTGTGTCATTTTGAGCTATAAATGGTGGTTTTTGATTTCCAAAAGGCGCTCGACCTTTTTTCACACATGGGTAGTGATTTTAGCCATGTTTTACCTATTTTAAGAGCACCAATAAGCTGAAATGACCTATACAAAGTGCATGAATTTTATAACAACTAAATAAACGTATGGATTGTTTTCTTAGATATATTGTGAATTTTTTTCTTACTACCAGATGCTCGAATCATGATAAAGTTTAGAGATCAGTTGAAGGTAAAACGAAATTGGTAATTATAGGTTAAATATGAGTGTAAATTGGATACATGCCAATTATTTGACAAAATGTCAAACCAAATGTAGAATGAAATAAATCCTCCAAAAAGTTAAAATTTATGATTAAAATCTTGTTTTAAATGTCAGTGGGAGGATAATTGCATGTTGGTAAAAGAAAAAATCACTTGCAGAGTAAAGGGGCAGTTGGGTAAGTGGGTTTTTATCCAAAAGTGAAAATTTTCACTTGCAAATGAAAATGGAGCATGTAAATGTGTTTTAACACACAAGTGAAAAAGTCACACAAAATTTGCACAAAATGGTAATAAAATTCAGTTGCAAGAGAAGAGGGAAAATAATGTGCAAAGGGGCATCTTCTAAATGCTAATTTGCTGTAGATCTGAAGGTTGAGCTAGTGACATGTGTTAGATAGAGATTCAATATGAGCTTTATTCTCTTCTTTATAATGTAATTTATAACTAATTTGTTAGGGTTCTAAGATTTTTAAGAAGTTGTAAAGGGTAGGCTATTAGTTTTGTGTAGGGAAATGGAGACTTATGCTGTGCAAATGTTCTTCTAGTTGCATTGTATATATTGATTACAACATATATGAATAATTATTTTGCATGATCTCAATGTATCTTCTCTCTAGTTTGTAATGAAGTATTTTTTTTCAGTAATAAATTCGAATATTGTAAGGCTTTCCATGCACATTTATTGCATTTGAATTATTTTTTAGGGTTAGTGTTTGTTCAAGGAGCAATGTAAATTCTTTCAATGAAAATAGTGAGAATATTTTGTTGCAAGTTGGATTATTTTTTATTATCAGAAAACAAGTTTTGAAGGGACCTAAAACCCTTTACAAGAAGGTTTTGAAAAGATCTGAAACCCCAACAACAAAAATCTGCAAACAAATAAAACAAAGACAATCAACAACCCAACAACAAAAAAAACCCAAGAAACTTATAAGATTACCCATGCTACAAAAAATAGGTTTTTAAGGGAACCTAAAACTTTTTACAGCTAGGTTTTAATAGGGACCTTGAACCCTTAATTGAACATAAACCCTATTTGAATCAACCAATTACAAGCAAAGTAGATGTTGAAACAAAACATGTCTGAACCAACACAACCTAAAATAGTTAGGCAACAACAAATATGCAACCCAACACCCAAAAAAGGAACTTCACCAACAATAACAACTCCAAGAAAAAGCACACTATCAACCGCAATCAAGCCACCAAGTCTCAATCCCCTACCTCCAAGTAGAGGAGAAACAACAGAGACTGTAGCAAAACTTCCAACCACTATAGCGGGTAACAAACCCCCCTCTCTAGATGAAGAATGCTCCAAGCAACATCCTCAATTTTTTTTCTTCCAAAAATTGTAACAACCATGCATCAACAAACAACTACATAGAACAACCAAAGCTGAACCAACATCAAAATCAACTCCCTAAAAGCCCCCAATAGCCCAAAAAACTAAACCAAAGTTCTCCACCTCAATAGGAGAGGGCTCCCCTCTATAGGAAAAGATGCCATGAATACCCAATCCACTATTGTCGCACCTCTCCAACAAACACTTCCACCTCAATAGGAAATTCCACCACCTCAATAGGGGCTGCAAGAGAGAGAACCAACAAAAAAGTGAGCTCCACATCACCTCCATAGAATCCATCTCCACCTCAAAAGGAGGGGTCTCCACCTCAAAATGAGCAGTCTCCACCTTAATAGAAGACACTAACTGCAAAGAAAGGAAGAGAGAAAACACTCCAATAGAAAGGGAAAACATGGAATCCAATGGCGATTTGGGTAGTTGGGTCTTTAGAAAAATATTAAAAATATCCTAGCCAACAACACAAAATCAACAACAAAGGAAGAAAAAACTCCCTTAAACACCTCCAACCAAGAATTGAAACTCAACAACTTGTAAACTGTGAATTGCAGGAAAGAGATCCTAGGAGGGAAAGGGGAAAGGTTTTCTCGTGGTCCAAAAACACTACAAACAGTCAAAAAAATGAGAGGGATCCAACCAACAACACCATCCATACATACAACCACAACCCAACAACACAGAGAACCCAACAACTTACCGTTGGAAAAGCAGTTGAAGCCCAACATCCTACCATCCATGTAGCACAACAAAGAGAGCCTAGGAGGGTAAGGGGAAACAATTTAGAGAAGAGTCAGGGTCAAGGATAGAACAAGAAGCACACCATCCACCCCAACACATTAGTTAGAGCTAAAGATAGACCATTCCACTAACAAAACCCCCGCGAGGGACCCAAAGAACGCACCAAAAAATATTTCCCGAAACCAAAATGCAACACAAGTAGCCAAAAAAATACAAGGAAGCAAACCAACAACATCACCCACACAACCAACCACAACCCAACAACATAGAGAACCCAACAACTTGTCATCAACAAGGCAACTGAAACCCAACAACCTACCATATGTGGCATGCAATAGAGAGAGTCTAGGAGGGCAATGGGAAATAATGCAAAGAAGAGTCAAGGAGAAGTCTAGAACACGAAGCAAACCATCTGTCCCAACACACTTGTTAGAGCTAAAGACAAACCATTCCATTGAAAAAACCCCTACAAGAATCCTAAAGCACACACCAACAAGGATTTCCCACAATCCAAAAGTAGGACAACAAATTGACAATATGCGAGGAAGAAAACCAACAACACTAGCCACACAACTAGCTGCAACTTAGTAACATAGAGAACCCAACATCCTGCCATCCACATCCAATAGTAGAGAGAGCCTAGGAGGGCAAAGGGAAACAATTCAAAGAAGATTCAGGGAGAAGGATAGAACAAGAAGCACACCATCTGCCAGACAAAGCCAAAGATAGACCATTCCAATGAGAAAAACCCTACAAGGGACCCAAAGCACACACCAACAAGGATTTCCCACAACCCAAATGCAACAAAAGCAACCAATAGAATGTGAGGAAGAAAACAAATAGCACCATCCATGCAATCAGCCATAACCCAACAACACAAAGAACCAACAACTTGCCATTTGTGTCTTCATCATCTAGTTTAGAATCTCCATCTCCCTCTCTGAAGAATTCAAACACCCACTCCCATCTCTGTTCAAACTTTCCATCATGGTGTTTGTAGGTTGGATTGCTAAGTAGATTTTGCACTAGTAGTTATTAGTTGATCTCATTACAATAAGGTGTTAATGGTTGAGTGGTCATCAAGATATGTTTAGAATGTGGTGAAGGATGTGAATGTGTATTGTGACTTTGTAGCCCTAGATAGGAACCAACTTATTTTGAATGGTTTTCCTTCAAACTCAAAAAAAAACTTCAAATATGAAACCAAGTTTTACTTTCTGCAATATTTATTCTTGATTATTTACATACTTCATACCTAGGTTTCAAAGACAACAAGGATAGTGCCTTCCATTTTTCAAATACATAAACCTTTGTTATTTGTATGAAGTTTATTTACTAGTTTCCACAATAAAACTTTGTTTCATATCTATATTCAATACCATATAGGGAGACCCACCTAGGTTTTGTAGAGCTTGAAGTGTAGGGGAGAAAACTATGGGATCATTCTCCCATTTGTTGGCCAAATCTCTCTTTGAAACAGAGCATAAGAAATGACACATCTTTAGGGTTCAACAATTTACAAATTTGGGAATCACTAAAACCTTTGTGCTTTATTAGGTCCCATAAGAGACACAACATCATTTTATGTAGCCTCTTTGGTTTGTAAGAGCTTTTCATGTTATTTTTCTCTTACCAAAATCTTAAAAATTTTTATTTTTCTTCTCGATGTCACTAATGTGTATGGGTCTTAAGCCAATCAAATCATAAGCTTTGTTTTCACGAAAGTAACTTAAGTTGTCTAGCGAAATCCCTTTTTATCATTCTCTATTGGCCCCCTTTTCCTTAGTAACTTAAGTTATTCATTTGTGCACATGCTTTCAAAGGTTTTTAAGTCACTTGAAGAGAAGCACGTTGAGGGTCTCACCTTTATTCTAGTTAGTGCCAAGTGTCAGCTTGTAGCTAAAAGTCACTCTAAATATATGCATTGCGAGGCCTTTTATACCAAAAAAATAATCTCCATGAATGAGAAAAATGATTTGTTTTGTGAAATAAATATAGGCTATTTCTTTTCACCCAAATTGAAACATTCATATAATGATGTTAAGTTGAGATTTTATTTCCTCAAACTCCTAAAACTACGCTATGTATTGTGTGTTGTTTATTTTTAATGTTTTATGGAGGAAAGCATTGTTGAGGAAGCATATAAGATATCCTTTTTTCTCCCACGAGTCCCAAAAATGATGAAATGTGTCTTGATGTTGTGTAAAAGAAAGAAATGTTTCTCTTTGTGGAAAATATTTCAAATTCTTGTGATCACTATCAATCTTTGGAAAATCAATAGTCCATATTTAAGAATTAAGAACAGCTACCACTGGTCATGTGTTCAAGCATGCAAAGACATTGATGGTGGATTTGATATGGATTTACCAAATTCTTGAGGGTATTGGATTAATTGCATATATTTTCATTATTTAAGGCACAAAAAAAAGACATTATTGCAAATTTCCAGGTCAGTGAGGGTTTTCACAACATTTCTAGGGTTTTTAGCAAGCAAAAAACTAGTAAGTAAATTCAAACTATCTTTGTGTATTTTGAATAAGGGGGTATGTTTTTTTGGTTTGTTAGGATTAGAAAATAAATTAGGGATCTAGAAGGGTAGAGATTGTGTAAAATTTTAAAAAGTCTTCTTCAAAGTTGCAAAATTTAAAGCCCTAGTTTAATAAATATTGAAACTCTAGAAAGAAAATCATGGATGGAATGTTAAGGGGTGTGAAGAGGGGATTGGACAATGACATCATGACATAGTTTCTTGGGTCATCCAAGAGACATAAAATGGTACAAGGGTCAAGAATTATAGTTGATAGGGTTATTGATAAAAATTAAAATTATTAGGATTCCATCATCCCAGTTCAGGGGAAATTCCTATTCAAACACGCCTTCAAAAACTGCCTAGTTGATAGAATGATTTATAACATCTAGAGATTAGGGTTGGGAATCTTGGTAGTGCCAAATATATTCATCAATGTTGAACTAATTATAGGGATCATGTAGGCCTACAACCTTGAGAAGAGGGTATTGTTCACCACAAGTGGGAAACTCTTGATGCACCTAGATATAAGCTACATTTTCAAGGTGTTCAATTTAAACCCTAATACCCAATTACCAATAGATTTGGGAGCTATAAACATAGAATATTAGAGACATAGAGATATCTATAGGGTGAAATGGTTGCCATACATCAATTCTAGAGGGCCTAATAGAGAATTGAAAAGGTTAGCTAGTGGAGAGCTAGAACCATTCAACTGTGATATTTTTGAAGACTATTCTGTAAAAATATACTTCACTTTGTCAAGTGTTGGGCCTATATGATACCCTTGATATTCTAAATATCAATGTAATATTTAGCACCACCCTAACTTCACTAATTCAATTTCAACATACTCACCACCAAATTTTCCTTGATTTCCTATTCCTTACTACCATTAACATTAATATCCCCCACCCTCCACCTAAGTACTATGAGAGGGGGACCAACCATGTCAAGGCCCCAGGTCATGGAGATCCAAGAGAAAAAGGTTTCTCTAACTTGCCTTACTCTAAAAGGATTTCAAATGAGGGATGAGAACGATGAGGAATATAAAGCCCTACAACCACTCTCCAGACCTGAAATCCAAAATGGGGCTAGGCGAGTTGGTTTTTAGGTTCAACACTATACTTAGGCAGCTCTCTACCTAAGGAAAAAAGCATGGTTTTGGGATGACAATGCAATGTAATGGTGTCTCTTAGGTGCATTGGTGTTCATACGACCAGAGGATCAAAAACACAGTATGAACCACTGGAAAATGAGTTGACAACCTCGCTATTCACTTCTAAGGGAACAAAACAAAACTATGAAATCAGAAAGATACAAAGGAATGTGATAAAGTAAGTATATGAAGGCTAGGGTGACAAAGATAATCTCATAGAGATGCTTGTTCACTAGCTAGCTCCAAGTGCACTTCCACCTACACACAAGAAAGAGGGAAAATTGTTGGGTGTTGTATAGAGGTCAACCTTAGTCAAACCCCCATTTTGGTGTTTCCACCTCCACGAACAACCAAGATAGCAATGATAGAGAAATGTATGATAAAGAAAAGAAAGAAAGTACACGAATACCACTAAAAAATAGTATTAAGCTACTCAACTAAATCGTAAAGGAGAGGAGTGAAAATGTCACCACCTCCACCAAGAGCTCACTAACCAATGATGGAGAAAGAGAGCTTGAATAATCACCATAGCCTCAACTATGATGAAGGGAGGTGTTGCAAAACCTCAAGCCCTTGCTGTAATGGATTGTTCCACACTTGCTTTATGGAGGTGATGGAGTGTTGTGGCTATTTCTATGAAGTGCCAAAGTGTTGCTTGAAGTGATGGATGCAAAGAGAATGAAGTTGAAGTGCTTGAGAATTCCAAAAGAGATTATGTAGAAGGTGAGTTGAATGCTTAGAGGATGAAATGAAATGAGAATGAAATAATTTGAAGGAGAAAGGAGAGAATCTATCATTTTCAGGGTCGATTGGTCAAAGAGGGATGTTACAAACCGATCCCAATGGGAAGTGTAATTCTTTGCTAGGTTTAGACATAGGAATCCATCAGGGATGTAAGTGTTCCATGCAGACATTTGCATGTCATGTGTGTCTCTGACAAATATTCTTCTATTGACACAAAGGAAAGATTCCAAGTGGAGTGAATGAAACAAGTTGATGTGGAATTTCACCTTCGGATTTTGTTTTCTAAGGTGAGGAAGTGTAAAAGGGGAATTTGCGTTAGGGGTGCAAATTCATGCCTATGCATTTTTCCCCCACTTTAGCAAGCACAAATACTGATGAGTGCTTCGGTAAAGTAGATCAAAGAGTGAATAGGGTTAGAAATGCATACTTGAATTGTCGCGGAAGCAAACCGTGATCTAGATAATTTGAGAGCACAAGACAAGTGAAAGACTTCATAGCCCTGCAGAACTATGAAGCTGTAGATTGAAAGTGTCTTATAGGCCCGTGGACCTACAAGGAGGTGACCGCCAAGATCTCTCACATGAAGGAAGCCTAAAGAAATAAGCACCTCACAGACCCATAGACCTACCAGGGAGGTGTCCTCCAAGAACTCTCACATGAAGGAAACTGAGAAAAGTGCTTTAAAAACCTGCATACCTACAAGGAAGGTGTTGTCCAAGATCTCTCACATGAAGGAAACCTCAATAAAAATTTCCTTATAGACTTGCAGATTTGTAGGGGAGTGAACCCCAAGATATCTTGCATGGAGGAAGCTCAGAAGAAGTGCCCTGTAGACCCACAAACTTGCAAGGATGATACAGAGTTAGAGGAAGGAAAAAAATGCACACAATCTCATTTTGACAAGTTGCAAGCAATCTTGAACTTCCCTTCTTTGGACACACTTGTTCAAATATATTTCCTTTCACAAAACTCAACACAAGCACTTAACTTTGTTTTAGAGTTCCAAACTTCTTAAAAAACTCACAAACCACCTTAATCAATCTTATCTCACTCAAAACAACAAACACAAAACCTGCCTTTTCAATTCTTATCAATTTATCATGTCTGTTCTCACCTATGCATTCATGGCACCATAGGTCATAAAGCTACAAAATTTGTTTGTTAAGACTCAATAGTGATTCAACCTTGGACTACCTTCAATATACCAAAAAAAAAACATGACCAATCCCATTTTACACCCCAAGTATCCACCTTAGATGATTTGATGCACAAACCTTTAATGCCCCATTACCTTCCTTATAGCCATGCTTTAACACACTGTCAGAAGTATCTATGTGAGTAAACTTTGTATTTTTACTGTAAAGCCATTTTTAGATGCTCATTACATCTTTCTACAACATATCTAAATTATGATGTTAGGTTCTTTGGAGTACAAATGCAAAAAAAAGACTGTCTACATTGAAGACAAGGCCTAATTAGGTCTTCTCTCTAGCAAGGATTATTGAATATATCAACTCTACTATAAATTTCTCTTAGAAAATGATTGGAACAAATAAATATCAGTATGCTAAAACTTAAAGATTCATTGGAATTCCATTTTCATGAAGATTTATACAAACCCTAGGCTGTACTCCCTTAAATGCTTTGTATAGTTCACAATCTTAGGAAAAAAACCAGTCAAACATAATACTCCATGCCTCAAATCCTTTTAGTCTTGACTCAAAAATATTTGAGTATGAAAGTATATTAATAGAATAACATTATCTCAAAAACCACCAGATGTTTTATTCACAATCAAATGAGAAACACAATTTACTAAGCCTATTGTTACCCTAATGAGGGTTTTTAGCTGTCATGAGAAAAATAATGATATCTCTTTCAAATGAACACAAAAATGCATGAAACCAAGGCCAACTAGAAGGTGATCAAGTGATTTACCATTTACAAATGAATTTTCATCATTTCTAGCCGTACAACTCTGTACATAAGCCTATACATGCAAGATTTTTGAAGAGAAATGATAAAAATCAAAGATTTCTTATAAACTTATGCTTTATTCAACCACCCTCAAAGTTTCAAAGGTTACAAAAGAATTTTTAAAGGCATTCCAACTAACTTTAAGCCTGCTAACTACCTCCTAATGCCTAAAACCACCTAAGACCCTTCTATGCAACTTTTACATAACAAATGGTAAGTTGCTAACTTTTAACATTTTTTTTTCATTTTTGCACCTTTTTGAACTTAATAATCTTTCTAATAGCCTAAAGAGGTAAAGAATGACTCCTTTCCATCCTATTACAATGAAACTATGCCAAATTAAGAAAAATGGAGACATAATGTTGCAAGGGTGCCCCTGCACCAAAGGAGGTATCCCCCAAGATCTCTCGCATGGAGGAAACAAAAGGAAGGGAACTCTACAAAGTCACTTCATAGGTGCACCTGCAAAGTGACATGTCTACCTATAGATAGAACATGTCTGAAAGCGACCAAGTAGGCAAGAAATAGAAAATCATGTGAATCATCGATAGATTGGAAAGCTTTCAAAGGGGTCCCTCAAGAACCCAACATGAAGAAAGAGGTGCACTCAAGGGACATGCTATTTGAAAGTATAGAAGGAAATTTTTTCTCAAATTGATTCGTCATCAAGGAATCCTTTTGAAAGATGTTCACTTCATCAAGGAATTCAAAAGGAAGAAAATTCCCCCTCATGAGGGGAAGGTCGAAGCTACTCCCACCTCACAAAAAATGTTCTCAAGTTCTTTCTTTATGAACCCATGATGAAGGAAACACATTTCGTTAGGGGTCCTAGTCGCCAATGTGGTTTTAAAAAATAAGTTTGTGAAGATTTTCAAGAGAAGATTCTTTTGGAAACAAATGTGTTTTCTGAAAGTCAAAGTGTTGTAGAAATGGAGTTGTTAGACATGATAGGGACAACTCAAGCAAAGAAGAGAGAAAGATGAGAAAAGAGCAAAGGAGAAATAAACATAAACAAAGGATACAAGGGTGATATGATATTTTAGGGTTAGAATTTCTCATAAATATATTTAAGTATAATAATAGTATATAAAATGAATGGTCATCAACACCCTGCTATATATGACCATGCCAAGAATGCACAAGAAGATAAAGTAAAAATAAAAAACTGGGTCCACATGGAAGGGGAGCCTAAATTCCCCCAACACTTTGCATTGTCCGCAATTTTCCGAAAATCAAGCACAAACATGAAAGAATGATGATACACATAGAAAAAGGTTTACGTCACAAAAATCACACCTGTATCCAAGCACCAACAAGGGTGACAAGGGTCATCTAAGAACATATAGAAAGCTCATGGGGGAACACATCACAACACATTATGAGTCCAAATAATGGCTCAATTTTGATACGATTTATCATATATTTGTTGTTGTTACTATGAACTTTCGCACCTAGTTATTGACACTCTCTATGTTATTTCCTTAAATCTATGAACCTTGGGCATGAACTTATCCTTGTGACTTTTGATAATATTAACCTACTATGTGATATATTTGTATTAGTTTTACATGTGATTGAATGAATGTTATTCTAAGGTGATTATGGATACACAATTGTTTTGTGCACACTAATGTCATCATGTAGGTGCACATCAAGATGCAAATATAAATGAAGATTGTGGGGTGGAAGGAGTTCATGCTAGCTGGCTGGTTGCTAAATAATTCAAAACGATGGTCATTAAAGAGGTCAATGGAGGGAAAAAATTGAATGGAGGGAAAATCCCATCTCGTGTGGAAGTTGTAACTTACCTTTAAATGATCATGTATATTAGTTGAGAAAATCTAGGAGGTTTTTTTATGCTAGATCCTCATTGAGGTAAGTCTTGTTTGACTAAATCTAGCACATACATAACTTCCTCCCTCTTTTTCATGCTTTCAATAAATGGAGTCCTCCTATTCTATTGGAGTTGACTGCCTAGTTAGTTAGGGTTAATTAGAAGTTTTTCCCCTATAAATAATGATCAGATGTCCCTTTTCACAAGGGTTGGATATTCTAATATTGTACTTGCACTTTTAGTTTCAAGTAATATAGTCATATTGCTGATATGATGTAATCATTTTTTCAATGAATAAGATGATATTTTGATTTGTTGCATCTGAGTTAGCTTAGGGAAGACTCATTCAAGGGGTCTCACTTGGTGAGAATTCCATCGATTCATTTTAGTAGTTACTTTTCTATTCAATAATTAGTTGCGGTCTTAGCAGTTGTCTATTCCTGCAGCCATTGGAACTCTATTATGTGACTATTCCTATAGCCAAGGAAAACATATTAGTTTCCTGTATGTTTGCTGAGATTTATATTTCTGTCATCCATTTTAGTTCAGTTGTTGATTCATGCTCAATACTTATGTTAATTCCTTTTTAGCATTTTATTTTCAGTACTGTTTCCTTTCTAGTTATAGGATAAGGCTGACTATAGTTGAGTCCTAGTGCATATACAGTGCTGACCCATTTCAAGTTCATGTCCTTGGGTTGACAATGAAATGAACCTTCATGATGAGTAAGATAACTAATTAGTGTAGATATTTAATCTCTAAGTTACAACTTTAAGGGCTTAGTTATTGAACCATTAGAGGAGGACAACATTTTTGGTGCCATTTCTGAGGATGGTGTCAAACTAGGAAGTTCTTTGGAGTCATTTTTAGTTTCTTTCTTGTTTTAGTATCTCTGAATTTTTTTTTAGCATGCCATTCATTTGAGAAAAGTAATGATCTGCTATTCTTTACCAATTCTTTATGGAGTTGGCTGATATTGAGTTAATATCACATGCATAGATGCATGAGAAGATATTCTCATGGGAGTTTCCTTCCTAATGACCCTAATCTTGATAACTAACTAGCTGAGTTTCAAAATCTGTGAAGAGATGAAGAAGAAGAAGATGAAAATCCTTTTGTTGATACATTTCCCAATTTGTCTAGTTTTGAAACTTCATTTGAAGAGAAAGCCACCGAAAACTTGATTGAGAATCCATTTTCTTTGGGACTCCATCAAGAAAATATGATTGGTCAAAATCCAAATAGACCTAACTAGCCATCTTTTCCATTTTCTATCACCCACCAAAATGAAGTTGATAATCTCAAGAACATCCCTACTTCAATTCTTCCAAAATTCTATGGGCTTGTAATAGAGGACCCTGACACGTTCTTGCTTGAGTTTGATATCCTTTGGAGAAAATATGACTACACTACTAATGCTCATAAGCTTAAATTGTTTCCTACCACCTTGAAAGAAGTTGCATTAAGATGGTTTATGAGATTAGGTAGGAATACTACAAAGACTTGGGATGATATGAAAGCAAAGTTTCTTGAGAAGTATAAAGAATACTGTAGGGGTAAGTGATATGAGAGGAGATGATATCTTTAGGATGTAGTAGGAGGAAGATGAAATTTTGGAGGACTATATTTCAAGGTTTATTCTTTCCCTACAGAAATCCCCACATCATGCACTCAATGAAGAGTCTCAAAAGTTTCTCTTCCTCAGGGGGATTAGTGAAACTTGCATTGATGCTTTGGACCTAATAGGAGGAGGGGATATGGCCCAAGTTCCCTAGGATGATATTAATAAGATATGTCAAAACTACTCCAAGGAAACTCTAAAGAAAGGGAGAGGTTACCAATGTTCTATGGGTAAATCCTCCACTAATGGAGTTTCAAGGATGAAAATTACTTGTTTGTTGGCATATTTTAAGCAGGATATAATAAACAATATGGCTACTTAGCTAGACACTCTTCAAGCTAAGAAGAAACAAGAGGAGGCATAAGCAATGTTGGTAGAATGTTTTCCTCATTGTAGGAAAAAGGATTGCAAATGAAAAATGGTAGCCAACATTGACTACAAGCAAATTCCACCAGAATTCAGGCCAGTTCAAGTTGACGATGATCAATTTTTCTACATTGTACAAAGAAGACCATGGGCTCCAAGACAAGGTATGCCACTAGATCCATTATCTTTTACTGGACCTTATTTCAATTCTTATACATCTAGTAATCAATGGAAACCCCCATACCCATAAAACTTTGGAGGCTATCCACCACAACCTTGGAACAATCCTCCAAATACTTGGCCCAATTACCAAAAATCTCCACCTTAGTGCCAACAATTCTATGGGAATTGGCAACAACCTCCAAGAAACTGGCAACAGACATCCCAATGGAGGGGAGGACAACAATGGAAAAACTAGGCAACTGGTTACATGCAACCACCTTCATAGCCTCAACAACCTACCATAATGCCTACTACAAACTCAAACTCTAGCACACCTAGACCTACTCAATTACCAACTCAACCCACACCAACCCAAATAAAAAACCACAACAATGACCTATCTACTTTGCAGATCCTAGTCAATTTCTTGCATATGCTATAATTTTGAGTGATATTCATCTACGTTCAGGAAAAACTTTGTCATCCCCTTCCACTCCTATTATAAAAAAGCTTCCCGTGGAAGAAGAGGATCATCAAAATCCATCTAATATCCCTGCTTAGTCAATTGTGCCCAAGAATCCTAAACCAGTTTTCAAGTCTAATGAAGACCCACCATTTCCTCAAAGGTTAGAAGTTGTTAAACAAAAGGAAGAGAAGGAAGAAACAACCTTTGATATTCTGGAGTAGTTGAAGCACATATGTGTCAAGATACCCTTGTTCCAAGCCATTAGAGATGTTCCCATATATAGTAAGGAAATCAAGGAAGCATGTCTCAAAAAGCTAGGGAGGAAAAAGGACCCCACTACCATTCATGTGGAGGGACAATTGGCAGATACCATGCTTGGGAAAGTCACTGTTCCTAAATATACTGACCCAGGTAGTCTTGTAGTTAGAGTCATCATCAATGAAATCCATGTAAAGAATGCTCTAATAGACTTGGGAGCTTCGATCAATGTGATGACTAAGGATATCCTGTAACAATTGAATGTTGTGCAAATATGAGACCTACTCCTACTATCCTACAGCTTGCTGATAGTTTCACTATCAAACCAAATGGTATAGTAGAAAACTTTGTTGTTACTCTAGACTCTTGGGAATATCCAATAGACTTCATGATCATTTCCCCTAAAGCTACATTAGGAGGGTATCCCATTATTTTGGGTAGGCCGTGGTTAGCTACAACATATGCTTACATTGGATGTCAATTAGGGGATATGACTATTTTGGATGGGAGAAGAACTAAAAAGCTTGTCCTCTATCCTCCTGCTCAACCATCCCATGTTATGGACAACCCCATATGGTCACATGTTGGAGAAGAGGTTGAGGAGGTCAATTCAATAGCACAACTCATGATGATAGGTAGAAGTCCTTTCATGTAGCTTTAGAAAGAAGATGAATATTATCCCATATAATTCAAAACCATTGTGAAGTGCATGAAAAATCATCCACTCATGAATCCAATTTTGCATGTCCATTGCAGACACTTTTTCCCACTCCTGCACCTGAATTTCCTGCAGCAACAAATATGCTTCATACATTGTTACCACATGAACTAAAAATGCCAAGAATTAGTGAAATAGCCATGATTGAGTTGACCACACAAGTACAAGTTTCAGAGGGGAGACATTTGATTATTAACAAGCTGAGTCAAGAGCAACAGTTGTCCCCGATAAACTTGTTGAAGATACATTAACATGCATTTGCATGGGATTACAATGACATGAAAGGATTAGATCCCAAAATCTATACTCATAGGATCTACATTAGAGATGATTGCACACTATTAAGGAAACCAAAAAGGAGAATAAACCCTACAGTGAGGGAGATTGTAAAAGGGAAACTACAAAAGTTATTGGATGTTGGGTTTATCTACCCTATCTTAGATAGCCAATGGGTGTCCCCATTGGTAATTGTGCCTAAAAAGGGAGGTAAATGGAGAGTTTATGTTGAATATAAAGAACTAAAATTTTCCACCAAAAAGGATCATTTTCCCCTTCCTTTTATAGACCAATTATTGGATTCACTTGTAGGTAAGCTATATTTTTCCTTGCTGGATGGATTCGATGGTTATAATTAGATACCGATTGCACTTGAAGATCAAGAGAAGACAAATTTTACCTATCCTTGGGGGACTTATGCCTATTCAGTACTCCCATTTGGTTTACGTAATGCACCTACAACCTTTCAAAGAGTAGTTATTAGTATATTTTTAGATATCTCACATGATTGTATGGAGATCTACATGGATGCTTTTACTACTTATGGTGCTAATTTTTTAAAAGAATTAGAAAACCTAAGAATTTTTTTTCAAATATGTGAGGACCACAATCGATCCTTGAACAATGAGAAATGCTTCATGATGATGCAAGAAGTAGTCCTTGGACATTATATCTCTCAAAAAGAAATTCAAGTGGACCCATCCAAGATTGAGGTAATTACCAATCTTCTTATTCTTGTCAAGCAAAAGTATGTTAGAAGCTTCTTGGGACATGCAGGATACTATAGGTACTTCATAAAATATTTTAGTAAGATGGAAGCACCACTTTATAATATTCTAACTAAAGATGCTGAGTTCTAGTGGACAGAGGATTGTGATAGAGAATTCTATGATTTAAAGACAAACTTAACCCATGCTCATGTGCTCAAAGGCCCTAATTGGGAACTCCCTTTCCATATTCACACAGATGCATCTGATTATGCTATAGGGGTTGTCTTGGGACAAAAAGAGGGAGCGATAAAGAATGCAAAGTACTTTGTTAGAAAAAACATACAAGGAGCTAAGTTTAACTACACAATGACAGAGAAGGAGATGTTGATAGTCATGTATGCCCTCAACAAGTTTAGGCATTATATCACATGATATTAAATCTTTGTGCATACAGACCATGCAACCATAAGATACCTTGTGAACAAGCCATTGATTTTAGGTAGATTAGCAAGATAGTTGTTGTTAATGTAGGAATTTGATATACCATTATAGATAACCTAGGTAAGGAAAATGTTGTGGAAAATTCTCTCTAGATTGACTACATAAGAGGAAACTCAAGTCATTGATGCATCCTTTCCTGATGAACACTTATTATCCATCAGTGTGCACACACCTTGTTATCCATCTGTACATTTCAAGCTTTTGAACCATATGAGACATGGCAGAAGGATAAACATGCCAAATGTGTTGTACAACCTTCTTGCAATCATGGCAACTGAAACACATAAAGGTAAGGAAAACTATGTTTCCCATCATCGTTTGATTAAATTGTTAGTAGAAAAATATTTGCAAGAAGTGTCTGGTATGTCATGGGATTTTTTTTTGAGCATTAATCAGTTTAGATTAGAAAATGTGGGTCCTAGAGGTCAGCTCAAAGCTCTTAGGGTTAGTAGGGATGAGAGGGTTACTCAAACCACTCCTGGAGCTTCAACTTCTGACACAAACCCTAGAAAAAATCCTCCTACAAGAGAATTAGGAGTAGAAATTGGATCCTTTGAATTAGTGCATTCAAATGAAGAAAGTTTATCCTCGGACCCTAATGTCAATGTTCTCCCTGAAACTCTAGTTCACACTAGGGCTTCCATTCAAAAAGAGGAAGCACAAATGAGAGACAAAAAATAGGAAAGGGAAGGCTAAGAAGAAAAAACCATAAAAGTAAAACCTAGCTCTAGGAAGTGGAAAGATGAAGACACTAGTCATCTTGTAGCTGTTGAGAAAAATAAAATCCCTCCGAAGAAGTCAAAACTAACTGAGTTAGCTATTGATATGCCTCTAAAAATGAGCCCTAGACTTAGAAGGATACCTAGGAAGGAGGTAGAGGCTCCTAAGGGGCAGGTAAATGTAGAAGTGGAAGAAGATTTTGAGGAATAAGAAAACATTGGATTGGCAGAGCTTGTTGCTATTGCAGAGTAGGTTGAAAATCAAGAACCACTCCAACCAGAGCAAGTTGAACAACAAGAATCACTGCAAATAGAGTGATTTGAACAAAAAGAACTGATGTAAGGAAATATTCTAGTAGGAAAATATAAACCTCCTAATTTTTCATGGGCATCAAGAGCCCTCGACTTATGGAATGAAATTAAGAAGAAAGAGGAAGAATGAAATAAAGAAAAACTCAAGCTATATGAAGAGGTTAATAAGAAAAATGTAGAAATTAAGGAGAAGAATGCAAAGATTACTGAATTAAAGGATAAGGTAGATAATGTGGTGGCTCTGGTACCACAAATGATGGCATGTAGAACTCCCCCATGGGTATATGCACTACATTTAAAGGAGCGTCATCTTTCTTTCAAGCTGTCAAGGGTCATTTCCAGTTTAAGCTCTTCCATTGAAACACCAAAGGAATTTTTCCAAGCCTATCAATCCTCTCCTCTTGAAGTTAAAAATTTTTAGTGTGAATTGTACTTACATAATTATGTTGTTCCTAATGACCATGAATGGAACCCATTGTTATACATTGTAGATATTCACTTGAGGGCATTCATTTCATGGATTCAAAATGAAATTAGTTGGGGGAAGAAATTTAAAATATATAGAGAAAGAGAACTCCATACCCCCTTGTCTCTAAGAGCTAAATTAGGTAACCCTTCAAACATTTACTACATAGGTGAAATGTAACATTCTTTATAATCTAGAGTACAAAAATAAGATCATGCTTGTTAGGGAGGAAGCATACCAGGAATATGAGTAGATAACTGCTACTATAGGAAAAATAGTATTGGGGTATATATCACAGAGATGGAATGATCTTCCACATCAGTTAAAACAAGTTGAACCTTTTTCCCTACATAATTACTACGCAGCTTGCAAAAGAAGCATCAGGTACATGCATCTTGGGAGGATGAAGTAGCACTATTGGCTCCCATTAATATTTCAGCCACCCATCCTATTGTAGCTAGTACCATATTACATAAAATATCAGTATGATGTAGATACAGAAAGGCCAAAATGGAGTAGATTGGAAAGCAAGTAGGGGTTCTACTAGGATCTAAATTCAGATACTACAGAGACTGATCAAGGACACACAACAATTGGTGACTTTAGAGTTTTGACAAGGAAAAGGAATAGAGTTCCCTCTGCTGGAGGACCAAAAAATCATTAGGTTGGAGGGAGATGACGAGTCCAAATAATGAGTCAATTTTGATAGGGTTTATCATATATTTGTTGTTGTTACTATGAAATTTAGCACTTGATTATTGACACTCTCTATATTATTGGGCATGAACTTATCCTTGTGACTTTTGATAATATTAACCTGCTTTGTGATATATTTGTATTAATTTTACATGTGATTGAATGAATTTTATTCTAAGGTGATTATAGATACACAATTGTTTTGTGCACACTAATGTCATCATGTAGGTTCACATCAAGATGTAGATATAAATGAAGATTGAGAGGTGGAAGGAGTTCATGCCAGCTGGCCGGTTGCTAAATAAGTAAAAAAGATGGCCATTAAAGAGGTCAATGGAGGGAAAACCTCCAATGGAGGGAAACTCCCAACTCATGTGGAAGTTGTAAGTTACCTTTAAATGATCATGTCTATTAGTTGAGAAAATCTAGGAGGTGTTGTGCTGGATCCTTGTTGAGGCAAGTCTGGTTTGACTAAATCTAGTGCATGCATAACCTCCTCCCTCTTTTTCATGCTTTCAATAAATGGTGTCCTATTATGTTGGAGTCGGTCCTGCCTAATTAGTTAGGGTTAATTAGAAGATTTTCCCCTATAAATAATGATCAAATGTCCCTTTTCACAAAGGTTGGATATTTTGATATTGTACTTGCACTTTCAATTTCAAGTAATACAGTCATATTGCGGATATGATGTAATCATATTTTCAATGAATAATATGATATTTTGATTTGTTGTATCTGAGTTAGCTCAGGGAAGAATCATTCAAGGGGGACCACTTGGTGAGAATTCCATCCGTTTAGTTTAGTAGTTACTTTTATGTTCAGTAATTAGTTGTAGTCTCAATAGTTATCTGTTCCTGCAACCATTGGAACTCTATTATGTGTTTGTTCCTGCAACCAAGGAAGACAAAGTAGTTTCTTGTCTGTTTGCTGAGATTTCCATTTTGTCATTCATTTCAGTTCAGTTGTTGATGCTTAGTTTGGTTGTTGATTCATGCTCAATACTTATGTTAATTCCTTTTCAACATTTTGTTTTTAGTACTATTTCCTTTCTAGTTATAGGATAAGGATGACTATAGTTGAGTCCTAGTGCACATATAGTGCTGACCCATTTCAAGTTCATGTCCATGGGTTGACAATGAAATGAACCTTCATGATGGGCAAGATAACTACTTATTGTAGATATATAATATCTAAGTTACAACTTTAAGGGATTAGTTATTGAACCATTAGAGGAGGACAACAACACACACACATCTAATCTAAAGATAAAGAAGGGGCCTCCCCCTAACACTGATCGAATAGGAGGTTGTCTGCTTCCCACTCTAGATCATCGTAGGGGGAAGGAGGAAAAGCCTATAGTGGTGGAATGTTAAGAGGAGGAGAATTCAACCCTCCTATAACAAGGGCTAAGGAAGAAGGCCCTGCAAGGTCTCCTTCACTCGGCTCTTGTGAAGCTATGGTCAATGATTTTACGAAAATCATTGACAAGGCCGAAACTTCATTCAAAGAGTTAAAAATGCACTTTGTTGAAGTGCCATGTCATACCTCAATGGATGGGGAATGTTGTTCCTAAGATTCACCACTCAGATCACCGAGTGATTTGGGAGTGGTGATGAACTCGGGGGAAGTTGGGATTGGTTCTATCACTAGGACATAACAAGTTAGCATGAGACCACCTTTTGAGGAAGCTTGGATCCTCTTACATCATTCATTACTAGAAGGACTACTCTCTAATTTCTACTCCATCAGGGGATGTGAACTCCCCACAGATGAGGTGAGAGGTGCAAAGGAAGAGGAGGAAGAGAAAACAATGATAGATACCACCGAAGTGTTTGACATATCTACAAGTTTCAAGAAAGGAAAAAAATTGTAAGGGACATCAACAAAGGTGGCTCCACTAAAGGAGTGATGAATATCTACACCTTTTTGGTGCCAGGCCCATTTGTACTCAACGAAAGACAAAAGCAATGCAGAGCTAGATTGAACAGAAGTAGAGGGAAGGAGAGAGGAGCACGTGACAAGAGGCCTTGATACAGGGGTGGTCATCTCCTCTTGCTTTCTTTGTAAGGCTGCTTGCTCAGCTGTGAGAGCCTTTTGCCATTACTTGCGTTCGCGTGCAAGGTGGTGTCTATGACTCTTTGAGCTAGAGACTAGAGGTTGTGAAGAAATAGAAGGCTCATGCTCAACCATGGGAGTGTCCTCCACAACTATTTCTAGTGGAGGGACAGGCTCCTGAATGGGAGCAGGAGGAGCAAGTTGAGAAGTAGCAGGGGGAGTTGACTCTAATACCTCAATAGTGGGCCTCTTCCCATTTACTACTTTGGGAGGAGAAACAGTAGGAGGCCACGAAGGTCAAGACATAGAAGATTTCCCATGGGGCATTTTCTCCTGCCATATCAAATGGGCCTAAGCTCCGTGGGCAAGACAAGAAGCTCAAGTGGAGGATGCTTAGGCTTTCGCTAAGCGGGCACCATAGGATTCTCCTACAAATGTAGAGTGGAATTTGATGGTGCCATAGTAGGGTGAGGAGTATCAGATTGAACAATGAAAGAGGAAGGATGAGGATCTTAGGATTGCTTCTCTTCTTCTCTTCTACGGGCCTTGGCTTCATCATTGTCAGCTTTTAAGCAAGCCCTATGTGAAACAACATAAGGTGAGGGAGGGTATCTCACTTTCAACCTTAAACAAGCTTTCTTATAATTTTGATATGTTTGGTACAAGAGGTCCTTCCTAGGCAGGAGAGGACCAATAGGTGCAAGCCAAGAGTAATCCAAGAAGTAACGAATATGTGCAGGATCATGATGGGCCAAAAAGTGGCGATATGATGGGTATGTGTAGGGTATGTGGCTGGCGACTTTTTCTTACCCAAAATTGATGAAACAAAAAGGGTTTTTAAAAGAGATTCTTAGCTTTCCACAAATATAAGTTATGCTTTAATTTTAATTTAATAAATTATTATTATTCATTTTCTATTTGAATTACGACTAAAGTCCTGATTGATAGGTTGATTGAAAAACATCTATAGCTTTGAAACGGTATCACATTTTTTGAATCTAAAACATGTGTCACATTCTATGCTTCACATACTATAGGATTTAAAAAATTATTTTCATGAAGTTTTGACCAAGTTAAGGTGGTCAGACATACGATTTTTTATATTTTTTAAAAGTTGTACTAAGAAATTCATAATTATTTATTTACTCTGAAAAAAATTACAAAAAAATATGCATCAGATTGGGACATGATTCCTCTACTTATATCTAAAATATTATAAACAATATTATCATTTTATTGTGGTTAGGGTGGTTAGATAGACACCTACTTATTTTTTCCTAAAATTTAAGTACTATTGCATTGAAATTTCAATTTTCAACAAATAGATTTTTTTTTTTTAAAACCTAGTAGTTTAGAAACTACATTCAATTTGCTATAGATTCTATTCTTACATATTTTTGAAATAATATAGATAACTTATTTAAATTTTTACGTCAAGTTTCCTAACTTTGATTTTTTTGAATTTTTCACCACTTAAGGGCCTATTTTTTCCATGATGATCCTACACACACCCTAACTATCACGGGTAACTAGTGGTTTATAACCAGTGTCATGAATTACATGTATGGAACCCTCGTGAATAAATTTCAAACATTTATACATGACCGAGGGAACTACATTCATAGCTACTAACCAAGGGATACCCAACTACACTCTAAAGAATTTAGATCCAGGGATTATGTCAAACAAAAGTTTCACAGATTTAGGTCCAACAAAAACTGACAAGATGATACTACCCAAAGGAGGTATGAAAAGTCTATCATGCATGTAGATGGTGCTCATAGGTGCATCATACCCATCCTTGTGCAAAAAGTTTATTAGCATGATCTCCTCAATTATAATGTTTACTTGAGACATCAGATGAATGAAAATGCTTGCTACGATGTTTCTGTTGATTTGTATAGGGATGTGGAGAAGAGATTGTTCCTTATTAAAATCCACTGGTAGATCCTATGAGGTGAAGGTTATACCAGTACCACTTCTCACAGGCTACGTAGAGGGGATAGGTTGATGCAAGAAAGAGACCATCACATGCAATAAACGACACTCTCTCAGGACCCTTCAAAGGTTTCAAAGTAGGACAGTGACCTAATTAAGGTTTCATTTTCCCAGTACACCTACTAGGGGTCATAGGTTGGGTTGTAAGGAAAAGTCCTCACAACACTCACACCTACAACACTCCTAGAATATGAGGAAAGGAGCTCTTAGTATCATAAATGGAACCAAAATGGTTCACATGGGGTTCATCAAAAATGTAAGAGTGGGACTGACCTCGTCAAGGCCCTAGGTCACATAGAGCCAAGAGTAGAAGGCTTCCCTAACTTACCTCACTCTAAAGGGATGTTTCAAATGAGGGATGAAAATGATGAGGACTATAAGGCCCTGGAACCACTCTTCAGGTCTGAAATCCAAACTAGGGATAGGTGAGCCAATTTTTAGGTTCAACATTGTACCTTAGGTAGCTCTGTACTTGAGGATGGAAGTGCAGTTCTGGGAAGACAGTGATGAGTCTAGTTACTAGTTTAATTTTGGTAGAATTTATGATCTATTTTTTGAAATGGTCATGAACCTTGATGTTTGAATGTTGATATTTCCAGGAAACCATAGACACTAGGCCTAATTTTATCTCTACAAATATTTAATAACATTGACATGTTATATGGACTATTTGTGTTAATTCTACATGTGGATTAATGTTCTTTAAGATAGTTAAATATGTGATTATTATTCATACTAATATTTCCATGCAAATATGATTTGAGGCCACTAAATTGAGAGGATTCTGCCAGCTAGTCATTCACCATAATGGCTAACAAAGTGGTCATGAAAAGGTCAACAAAGGGAATCATTCAAAGAGGTTGACGATGGGAGATTCCTCATGCAAAATGAGTTGTAACCACCTTATAAATTATCTTTATTACCATTGAATCAATAAAGGCATTATTGTTGTACTAAATCTGCATGGAGGAAAGCACGTATGACCAGATTCCATGCACACGTAACCGCTTCTCCACTTTCTCTACTTTCCCTAAAGTGGCATCCTCCCAGTTCATGGAGTTGACCACCTTGTTTAGTTAGTTGCTTCTTCTATTATAAATAAGATTCAGATGCTCCTTCTCAGAAGGTTGCATGATCTGATGATGTACTTGCATTTTTAGTTTTCAATAATATAGTTACACTGCTCTATTGTACTCATGTTTTCCAATGAATAAGATGAAGTTATAAGTCCATGCATTTGAGTTTAAATTAGTTTTAGAGGATATTCATCCAAGGGGGCCCACTTGGTGAGCATTCGATCCTTTAGTTTAATCTAGTTTAGTTATTACTTTTTTTTTAGTAATCAGTTAAGAATCTGGCACTGACTATTCTTATAGCAACTAGAATTCCATTTTGCGACTGTTCCTATAGCCAAGGCAGATAGAGTAGTTTCTTGTTTGTTCACTTATATTTTTGTTTCCGTCATACATTTCAGCTTAGTATAGTTATTGGTTGATGTTCAACACTTATGTTATTTCCTTCTAAGCAATTTACCTTCAACATTATGTTTTTGTTAGTTATAGAATGAATATGGCTACTTGGGATCCTTAGTGCACATATTGTGCTGACCCATTTCAAGTTCACATCCTTAGGTTGACAAGTTAAATGCACCTTCACGATGATTGAATGACTATTCAATTAAAATGTCCAATCTCTGAATCACAACTATAAGGGCTTAGTTGTTAGATCATTTTAGGAGGCCAACATTTTTGGCACCATTGTCAGGGATGGTGTCAAACTAGGGAGTTCTTTGAAGTCATTGATAGTTTTCTTGCTGTAGTATTTATGGAATTTGTTCTTAGTATACCCCTCATTTAGGAAGTAATAAACCCCCTTATTCTTTACCAATTCTTTGTGTGAGCTAGTTGATAGTGAGTTGATACTGCATGCATAGTGGAAGGAGAAGAGATGCTTATGGGAGATTCCTTCCTAAAAATCCTAATCCATTCTAGCTAGTTGAATATCAGAACTTGCCAAGACAAGAAGAAGAAGATCCACACCCATTTGTTGATGCATTTCCTAATTTGACTAGCTCTGAAGTTTCCTCTAAAGACCAAAATCAGCTTGAGAATCCCTTTTCTTTAGAACCATATCAAGCAGACATGGGTGATGCAAATAGAAACAAACCTAACCAAACAAATCTTCCTTTCCCCATTGCTCATAAAAATGAAGTAGACAACCTAAAAGATATCCTTGCTTCAGTCCTTCCCAAGTTTTATGGACTTGTCATAGAAGATCTTGATACCTTTTTGTTCAAGTTTAATATACTCTGTAGGAGTTATGACTATACCATAGATGCCCATAGGTTTAAGCTATTTCCTACCACTCTAAAAGAAGCTGCATTAAGATGGTTCATGAGCCTAAGCAGAGATATTGTGGAGACATGGGATAACATGAAGACAAAATTGCTTGAGAAATACAAGGAGTATTGTAGGGGAAGTAACATGAGAGGAGGTGACATTTTTAGGATGCAAAAAAAGGAAGATGAGAGCCCAGAGGATTACATTGCAAGGTTTCTATTTTTTCTACAAAAATATCCACACCATACACTCAATGAAGACTCAAAAAAGTTTCTTTTCCTGAGAGGAATTAATGATAGTTGCACTGATGCTTTGGACTTGATGGGAGGAGGAGATATCTCCCAAGTTCCTTGGGAGGATATCAAGAAGATATGCTATAACTACTCTAGGGAATCTTCAAAGAAAGGGAGAGCTTACCAAAATTCCATGGGTAAGTCATCTACTAGTGGAGTTTCAAGAATGAAGATACTCATTTGTTGGCAGGCTTCAAGCAAGACATTATAAACAATATACCTACTCAGCTGGATGCACTTCAGGCCAAGAAGAAAAAGGAGGTAGAGGCAACATTGGAAAAGTATTTCCCCCATTTCAAACAAAAGAAGAAGGGTTGTAGATGTAAGATGGTAGATAATATTGAAAGCAAGTAGATTGCACCTGAGTTCAAGCCCATTCAGATTGAAGAAGATCAATTCTACTATGTTGCACAAATAAGGCCTTGGGCTCCTGGTGAATGTAACTCCAAGGTTTGCTTGCACCAACTTACTAGAAGACTTCTCTTTGTCTTCACCCAAGAACTTGATAGCTTCAAGGTTTTAATTTTGACTTAGATCATTAACTAAGCCTTACTTTAACTCTATTACAAGAGTCTCTCTCCTTGTGCTTCACCTTGGAGGACTTAACACCTTTTGAGTTTGCAATCTTCTTCCCAACACCTAGAAGGATCTAAGTGTCATCATCTCACAAAAAACTGTACTACTTGCAGGGGTATTGTTGACAGTGAAACCATTCATTTTACACCCATTTAGATCCATCTTTGAGGATCTTCCACTTGCTGTCTTACCAATTTCTAGTTTTTGCCTTAAGGAGGCCTATTTGCTTGTAGCCCTTACCAATCACCTTTTTGCTTTTCCTGTCCAAAGTTAACAAACAAACTAGCAAATAAATGGAACTTTCAGATACCCTTTTCAGTCCTTTAAATGTTTCCCAAGGTGTCAGACCCCTGTCTCATCCGTATAGTGGATTCCTACTATCAAGGGTAGAAAGCGCTATTAGGCCTAATTCTTAGGGTTTCAAAGACTTCTTGCTAATTTCTCACACTAGTGGATTGTTCAAGCTTCAATCCTTCTAATATCCTTATGTTTGGTCAAGTCCCACCTGGAATTGTACTTTTTCTGTATAGTGGTTCCTTCCCCTGCCTACGTTCTTCAACTTTTACCTCTCAAACCTCTAACTGGACTGTCCTAGCTCGCCTAGGGTTTGAGTTTAAAAATACTTGCTTGGCTCTTTGGAACTCCTACTTCTAAATATGTACAAAATACTGGCTCCCCTATCATTTCCATCCAATCTCTGGGAAACCCCATGTTTAGATTTCATGGGGGATCCATTTAAGGACTGACTGCTCAAAACTGGAATTACAAATCCCTTACACTCTAATCTATGGATTCAAATCACTAAATCTACTCAAAGAAACTTGTTTATACAAAGAAAGATACTCAAAACTACTCTATAAACATAAATACAATGTTGATTCAGTATATACTACTCCTTTGATATCTCTGTTTCTCAAGATGCACGGGTAAACACAGGAAATGCAAAAATTTCTCTATTCCTTAAAACCAAAATTTGATTACAAAGTATTCTAACTGTTGTCTACGATCCATTTTATTTACATAGATGCCTTTGCCACATTTCAAGGGAAGTTGATCGATCCCTTACTCCTAAATTTTAGGGAATCCAAGACAACTAAGTTGCATGCAACTAAACAATGTTGTCATGCAACTTTGCAACATTGTTGCAACTTTTCCATCATCCTACACTTTAGGACCTTAATCTCCTTGATTATGAGCCAACAACTCCCCTAACTGCCTCTTGGCATCTTTTAACAATGACCATGTGTTTATAACACATTAAAGGCTCAACACTTCACATTAATCTACTAAACTAAATAAAGCAAATGATGCTTAACAAAGACTAAGCTATGATGACCTTAGTCCTAGTGACTAATTCATTTATTCTACACACAAACAAGACCTTCTAAGGTCCAAATTAAACACATTAACACCCTAACTTGGCTAAGGTCAGGTACAAGCCAAAATTGATGACAAACAAACTGGAGTTTAGCCTAGGTGCTCCTGCACCATCCTTCCCAAAACAGAAGATTTCAATCCACCCTTGGATTGAGCAAGTTGGGATCAATGCCCAACTTCTTGAACTCTGATTCCTTGATCCACACTATATCTACATCAGGTTGACCATGCCTCTTAATCAGATGTTCCTTGTATTCTTTGGTTCTAGTCCTCTTGTAAACCCTGGTATCCAATATCTTGTCAGCTTGTTTGACTGTAACAGAGGGTAGTTTGAGTTCTTCCACATCTTGGATAACTTCATGGAGGGTCTGATCCATGTTTGGTGGTGGTCCTTTATAATGCACCAGATCTGCAACATTGAAAATAGGGGACAGTCCACTATCATCCGGTAGCTGCACCTTAAATGCATTATTCCCATATTTCTCCAAGATAGGACAGGGACCTATCCTCTTCATTTGCAACTTATGAGGAACTCCTTTCTGCAGTCTAGACTTGTTCAAATGCACCATTACTAAGTCCCCAACATGGAACTACACTTCTCTTCTATGTTCATCCACCTTGGTCTTATGCTTCATGGTATTTTCTGCCAATGTCTTTCTTACTGTATCATGTATCTCTTGCATTGCATAGGCAAAGTCATTAGCATATCCACTCCCTTTGAATCCATCCTTCAACTCTCTTAGCTCATAAACACCTCTAGGATGTAGTCCATAGACAATTTCAAAGGGACTCTTCCCTGTTGATCTATTGACAGTATCATTATAGGCATCTTCAGCTTGCCCAATCAACTGATCCCATTGTTGACCATACTCCTTGGTCAAGCACCTTAAGAGGTTTCCAAGTGTCCTATTTACAACTTCGATCTGACCATCAGTTTGGGGATGGTATGCAGATCCAAAGGATAAATCAGTGCCCAATCTTTGCCAAAGAGTCTTCCAAAAATGACTCATAAACTTAGTATCTTTGTTTGATACAATGTTGTTTGGTAATCCATGAATCCTTACTATTTCTTTGAAGAAAAGAGATGCTATTTGACTGGCATCATTGGTTGTTTTACATGGCACAAAGTGAGCCATTTTTCTAAATCTATCTACAACAACATAAACAATATCCATGCCTTGCCTTGTCTTGGGTAACCCAACTACAAAGTCCATACTCAAGCATTCCCATGGCCTAGTAGGGATAGGCAGTGGTTGGTATAGGCCTGCATTTGAAGAAGTGCCCTTGGCCTTTTGACACACCATAAAACTCTCCACATACCTCCTAACATCTAGGTTCATCCTTGGCCAATAATAAAACCTTTGGACAAGTTCTTGAGTTTTGGTGATCCCAAAATGACCACTCAATGCACCATTATGCTTTTATTGTATCAAGTTCTCCCTAATGGAGCCTCTAGGAACACATAGTTGATTCCCTTTAAACAAAAGATCACTTTGCAAAGTATATTCAGCATATTTACTATGAAAGTGATTCTTGTATTCAACACATACCTTATAGATGTCTGCAAATTCTTCATCATCTGCATATAGATCCTTGAAATGATCTATCCCCATGCTCTTCAACTGAATTTCCTGAATTGTGAGGACTCTTCTGCTCAAGGCATCTACCACCTTATTGAGATCTTCTTTCTTGTGCTTGATATTGAAGGTGTAAGCTTGCAAGTACTCCACCCATTTCATGTGTCTGTGACTCAACTTCTCTTGTGAATTCAGGAAACTAAGTGCTTGGTTGTCTAAATACACTATGAATTCCTTGGGAAGCAAGTAGTGCCTCCACTTCCTTAGAGCTTGGACCAATGCATACATCTCGAGGTCATAAGAAGAATACTTCTTCTTGGCTTCAATTAACTTCTCTGAATGAAAAGCCACCGGTTTTCCCTCTTGACTGAGAACAACTCCAATAGCTACATTACTTGCATCACACTCAATGGTGAATAGCTTCTCAAAGCTTGGTAACACCAAAACAGGTTGGGTAGCTATCTTTTCCTTCAGCAACTCAAAACTTTTGTTAGCTTGCTCATTCCATACAAACTTAGTCTTCATTCCTCCTTTTATGGTATCCAACATGGGAGCAAAAAAATCACTAAACTGTCTTATGAATTTCCTATAGTATTGAGCAAGAACATGGAAGCTTCTTACCTCTGTTGCTATCTTTGGAGTAGGCCAATTGAGGATGGCTTCCACTTTGTTGCTGTCCATCTTCAAGTTGCCACGTGATATCACAAATCCAAGGTACACCAGCTCTATTTTGATGAACTCACACTTTTCCAAATTGATCTTCAACTTCTCCTCCCATAGCCTCTTGAAAATCAACTCTATTTGTTGGAGGTGCTCTTCTCTTGTTCTGCTATAGATTAGTATATCATCAAGATACACCACTACAAATTTTCCAATGTAGTCTTTGAGGATTTCATTCATGAGTCTCATGAATGTGGAGGGGGCATTAAACAGTCCAAATGGCATAACTAGCCACTCATAGAGACCCTCATTGGTTTTGAAAGCTGTTTTCCACTCATCTCCCTCATGTATCCTAAATTTGTGATAACCACTCTTTAAATCTATCTTGGTATAGTACCTAGCTTCACCTAGAAAATCCATGAGATCTTCAATCCTAGGGATAGGGAACCTATACCTGATGGTTATCTTGTTTATTTCCCTAGAATCAGTACAAAGCCTCCATTCTCCTCCCTTTTTAGGTGCTAAGACAGTGGGTACTACACATGGACTAATGCTCTTTCTAATCAGACCTTGGTTTAGGAGTTCTTGAATCTGCCTAGCTATTTCCTCATTTTGTTGAGGAGTCATCTTATAAGCTGCTTTGTTTGGTAGGGTAGCTCCTAGTATCAAGTCTATCCTATGACTTATGGCTCTCTTAGGAGGTAATGTTGCTGGTTGACCACTACTTACAATGCCTTCATAGGTCTGCAACAATTTCTGTATCTCCTTAGGTAACTCTTGTTTTTTAGCTACTTTCTCTTTGCTCACCTCTCTTGGCTTGATCATCACTACATAACCAACTCCTTCTCCTTCTTCCAAGGCTTCTAGGAACTCTTTTTCTCCAACCATGAGCAGTTTAGGACCTGCTGATTGCACCTCTGTATCTTCTAGCAAAGACTAAATTTTGAAGGTTACCTTATCTTTCTTGAAAGTATAGGAGTTCTTTGCTCCATCATGCACAGCTTGGCAGTCAAATTGCCATGGTCTACCTAGAAGCAAGTGACATGCATCCATAGGTAATACATCACACAAAACTTTATCCTTGTACCTACCAATTGAGAACTCCACCCATGCTTGTTCATTCACCAAGACATGTTGACCTTTATTGAGCCATGTGACCTTGTAAGGGTTGTTGTGGGGTATCCTTGTCAACTTCAGCTTGTTGACTGTCTCCTCTGACACAATATTGTTAGTAGATCCTAAGTCAATGATGACTCTACACACTTTCCCCATCATCTTGCACTTTATCCTAAACAGGTACCTCCTTTGGCTTGGTTCTTCTTTCACCGGCTCCTTAATCAAAGTTCTCCTCATCATGAGGTTCTCACCTTCCTCTGAATTCAATGGCACTTCAAGATGTTTATCTACTGCAGTAGCCTCATCATGAACCAGGTTAGTTCTCTTTGCACCTCCATGAGAAGTACTACCTTTCTCTGGACATCTATAGGCTGGGTGTCCCAATTGATTGCAGTGGTAACATTTCATGTTGGTGAAGTAGTTACCTCTTCCTTGTTCACCACTTCTTCCTCTGGAGCTGGAGCCTCTTCCTCTACCACCTCTACTAGAGCTTCCTTCTTGCTGCTCAGAGTATTTGACTTCTCCTTGGGCCCTTGGTTCTGAACTCCTTCCACCATAACCACCTCTTTGTCCTCTACTGTCTTTCCCTTTCCCTCTACTTTTGGGGTTTTTCTCTTGCTTCTTTTTGCCTTTCTCCTCTATCTTTAAAGCCATTTGATAGCATTGGTGGATGGTTTTTAAGTTTACTAGGCTCATGTCTTCTTGGATAGACCATTTAAGCCCATTCAAATACCTTGCTAACTTGATGCTTTCATCTTCAACCACCTTTGATCTGAGGCACAATTTTTGAAACTCCTCGGTGTGTGTTTGGACATCCATATCTTTTTGCCTAAGATTGTGTCTTCTCCTATGCAACTGAACTTCATAATCATTAGGGAGATAGGTCTGCCTTATCTTAGTTACCATTCCTCTCCATGTAACTATGGGACCTTTGCCTTCTTTCTCCCTTTCAGTTTGTACAAATTTCCACCATGTGAGAGCTGCTCCTCTCAACCTTGACTTGGCCACCTTTACCTTTTGGGCCTCTGTTATACCATCACATTCAAAGTGATTTTCTATGCTTTCAATCCAATCTACAACTGAATTAGGGTCCATTTTTCCACTGAATAGTGCACTCCTTCCAAAGATTTTCCACTCAAGGCCTACAGTGCCTTCAAGAAGGGTTCTTCAACAAGAATAGGGTCAGGCTTTGGAGCTTCCTCCTCCAAGTCCTCTTCTTTTTCCTTTGCTTCCTGCTCTTCCTTCTGTTCTATCTTATCCTTCACTTTGTCTATTGTCTCATGGACTTCATCCAAGAGCTTCTCCATTCGAGATAACCTTTCTCTTAGCAACCATTTATCCTCCTCCTGCTCTTCTACCTTTTTAGCTAACTCTACATTAGTCACCATGGTTCTTTCCTCTAGTGTGTTCTCTCCTACTGACTCAGTGGGCTGCAACATCAATCACAAGCCTTGATCAAACAAAGGCTTTGATACCAATATGGTGAATGTAACTTCAAGGTTTGCTTGCACCAACTTACTAGAAGACTTCTCTCTGTCTTCACCCAAGAACCTGATAGCTTCAAGGTTCTAATTTTGACTTAGATCATTAAATAAGCCTTACTTTAACTTTGTTACAAAAGTCTCTCTCCTTGTGCTTCACCTTGGAGGACTTAACACCTTTTGAATTTGCAATCTTCTTCCCAACACCTAGAATGATCTAAGTGTCATCATCTCACAAAACACTAAACTACTTGTAGGGGTATTGTTGACATTGAAACCATTCATTTTACACCCATTTAGATCCATCTTTGAGGATCTTCCACTTGCTGTCTTACCGATTTCTAGTTTTTGCCTTAAGGAGGCCTATTTGCTTGTAGCCCTTTCCAGTCACCTTTTTGCTTTTCCTTTCCAAACTTAACAAACAACCTAGCAAATAAATGGCACTTTCAGATACCCTTTTCAGTCCTTTAAATGTTTCACAGGGTGTCAGACCCCTGTCTCATCCGTATAGTGGATTCCTACTATCAAGGGTAGAAAGGGCTATTAGGCCTAATTCTTAGGGTTTCAAAGACTTCTTTCTAATTTCTCACACCAGTGGATTGTTCAAGCTTCAATCCTTCTAATATCCTTATGTTTGGTCAAGTCCCACCTGGAACTGTACTTTTTCTGTACAGTGGTGCCTTCCCCTGCCTACGTTCTTCAACTTTTACCTCTCAAACCTCTAATCGGACTGTCCTATCTTGCCTAGGGTTTGAGTTTAAAAATACTTTCTTGGATCTTTGGAACTCCTACTTCTAAATATGTACAAAAGACTGGCTCCTCTATCATTTCCATCTAATCTTTGGGAAACCCTGTGGTTAGATTTCATGGGGGAGCCATTTAAGGACTGACTGCTCAAAATTGGAATTACAAATCCCTTACACTCTAATCTATGGATTCAAAGCACTAAATCTACTCAAAGAAACTTGTTTATACAAATAAAGATACTCAAAACTACTCTATAAACACAAATACAATGCTGATTCAGTATATACAACTCCTTTGATATCTCTGTTTCTCAAGATGCACGGGTAAACACAGGAAATGCAAAAACTTCTCTATTCCTTCAAACCAAAATTTGATTACAAAGTATTCTAACTACTGTCTACGAGCCATTTTCTTTACATAGATGCCTTTTCCACATTTCAAGGGAAGTTGATCGATCCCTTACTCCTAAATTTCAGGGAATCCAAGACAACTAAGTTGCATGCAGCCAAACAATGTTGTCATGCAACTTTGCAACATTGTTGCAACTTTGCCATCATCCTACACTTTAGGACCTTAATCTCCTTGATTCTGAGCCAACAACTCCCCTAACTTCCTCTTGGAATCTTTTAACAATGACCATGTGTTTAGAACACATTAAAGGCTCAACACTTCACATTAATCTACTAAACTAAATAAAGCAAAAGATGCTTAACAAAGACTAAGCTATGATGACCTTAGTCCTAGTGACTAATTCATTTATTCCACACACAAACAAGACCTTCTAAGGTCCAAATTAAACACATTAACACCCTAACTTGGCTAAGGTCAGGTACAAGCCAAAATTGATGACAAACAAACTGGAGTTTAGCCTAGGTGCTCCTGCACTAGCTCCAAGACAAGGTATGCCACCAGATCCACTCTCTTTAGCTGGACCATATTTCAATTCTTATTCATCTAGTAACCAATGTAATCCCCCATATCCAACAACTATGGAGGATATCCACCAAAAACTTGGAGTAACCCTCCAAATGCCTAGCCTAATCATCAAAATTCTCCACCCCAATGGCAGCAACCTTAGGGGAATTGGTAGTAGTTTCAAGGAAATTGGTAGCCACCCCCAAGAAATTGGTAGCAAACAAATCAATGGAGGGGAGGACAACAATGGAAAAACCAACCAAATAGCTACATAAAACCGAATTCTTAGCACCAACAAATTTCTATAATGACTCCTAATTCAAACTCAAATCCACCTACCCCTACACAACTATCAACTCAACCCACACCTAATCCAAATAACAAACCATAACAAAAAATTGTATACTCTACAGATTCAAATCAATTCTTTGCATATTCTATGAGTGTGGATGATATCCACTTGCATTTAGGAACTACTATACTAGCTACTTCCACACCTAGACTCATTGAGCTTCCTGAGGAAGAAGAGGAGCCTCTGAATACCCCCATTCAGCCTAGTACACCTAAAAATATTGAACCAGTCCCAGTTAAGCAGACTAAACAAGAACCCCCATTTCCTTAGAGATTGGAAGTTTCCAAGAAGGAAGAAAAGGAGGACACAAATTTTGACATTATAGATTAGCTGAAGCATATATGTTTCTAGATACTCCTATTTCAAGCCATAAAATATGTTCCAATCTATGGCAAGACAATCAAGGAAGCATTCCTTAAGAAGTCAGGTAGGAAGAAGAAAGACCCCACTAAAGTTCATGTGGTGGGACATCTAGTTGACATCATGCTTGGGAAAGTGACTATCCCTAAGAACAATGACCTAGGTAGTTCTGTGGTAGGAGTTGTTATAAATGGGATCCAAATGAAGAATGCCCTAATTGACTTGGGAGTAGTGATAAATATAATGACTAAGGATATCCTGCAACAACTAAATGTTGCAAGCATAAGACCTATTCCTACTATTCCACAACTTTCTAATAGTTCTACTGTTAAGCCTGATGGTATAGTAGAGGATCTTGTGGTAATTCTAGACTCATGGGAGTACCCATCAAATTTCATGATTCTTTCTCCCAAA
The DNA here is from genome assembly GCA_007258455.2 of Sequoia sempervirens. Lineage (NCBI taxonomy): Eukaryota > Viridiplantae > Streptophyta > Pinopsida > Cupressales > Cupressaceae > Sequoia > Sequoia sempervirens. The sequence continues at coordinate 186,657 of VDFB02338791.1, read as the reverse complement.
TCCACACTAGGTGGGTATCCCATTATTCTTGGAAGACTATGGTTAGCAAAAATAGATGCATATATTGGATGCAAGATGTGAGAGATGACCATTTCTGATGGGCAGAGCACCGAAAATATTTCTCTTTATCCTCCTACTTAGCCATCCCATGATTAGGATAATCCCATATGGCCACATATTGGTGAAGAGGCTGGGGATGCTAATTTTGTGGCACAACTTATGATGTTAGGCATAAGATCTTTTATGCAACTTCAAGATGAAGATGAAGTATTGGATAACATCATTTAGAATCATTGTGAAGTGGAGGAAACATCATCTTCTCATTCTGCTGTTCCAGTCAGGACATTTTTGTGTGCTCTTCTTGTAGATGTATTTCTTGTAGCCACTCTTCCTGTAGCCGCTCTTCCTATAGCCACTCTTCCTGTAGCAACATGTATGTCCCATACATTGATTCCATATGAACTCAAGGTACCATGTGTTATTGAAGTAGCTATGATAGAATTGACTACACAAGTATAGGTGTCAGAAGGAAAATATCTAAATATTAACAACTGAATGAAGAACAATAGTTGTTGTTGGAAAACTTATTGAGGACCCACCAACATGCATTTGCGTGGGAATATCATGAGATGAAGGGATTGGACCGTAAGCTTTGAAATCATAGAATTTACATTAGAGATGATTGCACCCAAATTAGACAACCACAAAGAAGAATTAACCCTGCACTAAGAGAAATTGTAAAAGGAGAGCTACAGAAATTGCTAGATGCAGGATTTATCTACCCCATTTCAGATAGCCAGTGGGTGTCTCCATTGGTGATTGTGCCTAAGAAAGGAGGGAGTGATGAGTTTGTGTTGATTACAGGGAACTTAATGCTACCACCAAAAAGGACCATTTTCCTTTACCCTTCATAGATCAAGTTTTGGACTCACTTGTAGGAAAGGAGTATTTTTCATTTCTAGATGGCTTCAGTGGCTACAACCAGATCCGAACTACACCTGAGGACTAGGAGAAGACTACCTTTACCTATCCATGGGGGACCTATTCCTACTCGGTACTCCCATTTAGCTTATGTAATTCACTTGCCGATTTTCAGAGGGTAGTCATTAGCATATTTTTGGACATCTCACATAATTGCATGAAAATTTATATGGATGATTTCACTACCTATGGTGCTGATTTCAATGAAGCATTGGAGAATCTTAGGAGAGTCCTACAGAGATGTGAAGACCGCAATTTCTCTAAATAGTGAAAAGTGTTTTATGATGATGTAGGAAGGTGTAGTTCTTGGAAATTACATCTCTCACAAAGGAATTCAAGTAGACCCTGCAAAAATTAAGGTAATTACAAATTTTCCCACACCTACAAAAAAAAAAGATTATAGGAGCTTCTTGGTACATGTAGACTATTATAGGCAGTTCATTAAGGAGTTTAGAAAAATAGCAACACCATTGTATACTCTTCTCACCAAAGATGTTGAATTTCAATTATGACGAAGTATTTTCTTATTTGAAGACAACTTTGAATCATGCTCTTGTCCTCAAAGGACCTAATTGGGAGCTTCCCTTTCACATCCACATAGATGCACCAGGCTATGCCGTAGGAGCAGTTTTAGGACAAAAAGAAGGAGCTATTGAAAATGCTATTTATTTTGTCAACAAAAACTTGCAAGGTGCTGAATTCAACTATACAGTGATAGAAAAAGAAATGTTGGCAGTGATCTATGCCTTGAACAAATTCAGAAACTACATAATAGGCTACCCAATCTTTGTGCACACTGATCATGTAGCCATTAGATATCTCATGAATAAACCCATGATCACAAGATCTATGGAAAGATGGTTATTGTTGATGTAGGAGTTTGACATAACCATTGTGGATAAACTAGGGAAGGCCAATGTTGTTGAAGATTTTCTTTCAAGCTGGTATGCTAACATAGCTAATCATCTGGTCACAGGAAAAGTTCCTGGACACTTCTCTCCAAAAGAGAGAAGGGCGCTCATTGAAAAATCTTTTCCTTTTTCATAGATTGTTGGATGTTTGTTTTATACTGGTCCAGACCATGTCATGAGGAGATGTGTGAAAGAAGATGAGACATGAAATTTTGCATGCATGCCACAACGAACCATGTGGAGGACATTTTCTAGCCAAGAGGACAACAATGAAGATTTTGAACATAGGGTATTCTTGGCCAACACTCCACTAGGATGTAGGAAGGTATACAATAAAATGTTATTGACGCAAGAGGATGAGAAGACCAACCAAATCTAATGAGATGCCACTTTTCCCTTAGGTAGTAATCACTCCATTTGAAAAATGGGGACTAGATTTTATGGGACCCATTGATCCTCCATCAAATGGTAAGTCTTATATCTTAGTTTTCATTGATTATGTAACTAAGTGGGTAGAAGTTAAGGCCACGAAGCATGCAAGAGACAATAAGGTTGCTGAATTTCTTTATGAGGGGATTTTCAAAAGGTATGGAGTTCCAATAGAGATAGTGGCTGATCAAGGGGCTCCATTCATATCAACCCTTGTTGTAGCACTAGTCAATGAGTACAATATAAGACATAAGAAGTATACTCCTTATCACCCCATGTCTAATGACCAAGTTGAGGTGACCAATAGGGAGATTGAAGGAAAAATAGTTGCTATTCATAAAAAGGATTGGGAAAATAGGTTTCCAGAAGATGTCTGGGCCTATAGGACAACCTGGAAGACAACTACATGCTTCACTCCTTTTGAGTTGATAAATGGAAAAATAGTCACGATGCCCATTGAATTTGAACATAAGACTCTTAAGAATGTAGTAGAATTGGGGATGGATATCTTTAAGGCACAAAGAGAAAGAATCCTACAACTGAATGCTTTGGATGAGATGAGGAGAACAACCTTGCATAACATAGAGGTAGTGCAAAATCAAAGAATTAGTGGCATGCTAAATTCATCAAGGACAAGAAATTCCAACCGGGAGATTGGGCCTTGCTCTATGATTCAAGATATCAGGATAATTTAGGAAAATTATAGATAAGGTGGCTAGGACCATATGATGTTGTTGAAGTATACCCCAATTGTGTAGTTCAACTCACTACTATTGACCAAGTCAGATTTAAGCTTCTTATCAATGGTCATCACCTTGGATTGTATCACAAGCCAAATTCCAAAGAGGAGTTCTTGTAACAATTCACTCAACATGCAACACCTAAGCTTCCTACAACTGAAGGAAGTGGATCTAGTGTCCCTCCTTCTGGCTAATTCAGGTATGTACTTGTCATAATAAAGACTTCCACTTCTTCACCCATCCACCCATCTACCCATCCATATCCACCTTTCTCTCTCTTCCATCACTTCACTTCATTCCACTTCACCTCATTCCACCTCATTTTCATTAATTTCACAACTTATTTCTTAAAAGGCTACCGATACTTTCTCCACAATCTTTGCAATGAATCTTCCATGAATCTAGGTATGTGTGCATTAAATGCTATCTATTAATTTTCTTTAGTGCATTGATTTAATTACGGTGAATTAATATGGATGTTCACCATAGCATGTCATTATAACCTATCCATGTCAAATCATCTTTACCACCTCACATGTGAGGATGTTGTACTCAAGGAACACTAAGAGGGGGGGTGAATCAATGTTCAACAATATTTAAATTACAATCCAAATCTTAAACCATTTACAAAATCTAAACAAAAGTAAAGATGAGAGCACATGAAGGAAGCAATCAAAACATCATAACACCAATATTTTTACGTGGAAACCCTGTTAGGGGAAAAACCATAGTGGAGGTTAATCCATAATTTATACTCTATTAAAAGTATAAAGAAAAAAAGGGGAATGCACATGCATTTAGGCACACTGCCTAAAGCTCATTGCTCAAAATTAAGAAGGCTCACTACCTTACTACATATTTGGATTACAACAAAGAGTTTAACTAAGAAAGTAGCATCTACAAAGGTCTGGTTTCAGTTTCGGTGAGGCTCATAGATCAGATTTTGGACCTTTTGTCTAATTTTGCACTTCGCTTTGCTCTACCTTAATTTAGTTCACAAAAATACTCTTCTGCACAAGTGAAACTATGCCAAATCACTCAAAAACCCTTCTAACATTCACAATATACTTCACACACTCACCTTTTCTCATTTACAATTAATTTTCTAATCTCTTATATATATCCGCTATCAAAGATTTAGTCACTTCATGTCGGCTTCAACAAAATAAAAAATATTTTCCAATAGTAGGCTCAATCCACATTTAATATTCAATGCATACCCATCAAAGTCAGCCATGGAAAATCTAGGATCCAAAATAAAATATTTAAGCATAGGATACCTTAATTAATTATACCTCAAATATCCGCGACATGCCATATTCACTAAGTCAGCCACCGTGAGCTAATAAAAAAATTCATCTTTTCGGATCTCCTAACTTATACATTGATTAATATGACATCAAAAAACTTAACAATAAGATAATATAGATACTTGAAAACCTTCCTTGAGATCCACAACTCAAAATGATAATCCAGTGAAGCATATAGATCGACATACTAACTGGATACCCTGTTCTTCATTCTCTCTTTTGGTAATACTCTATTCTTTACTTTGTCTGCTGGTATGAACAAATCCTAATCTACAAACCTGAATAATGGCTTAGGTTTCCATCAATGACAACACTAGAAGATATATGCAACCAATCTTCTCCCTTGGCATTGATGGCAACACTTAGTGAAAAATGACTAAGTGTCGAAACCAATATGATTACACTGCCAGAGTTCAAAATTTCAAAACACAACTCCCCCTTAGAATGATAAGGAATTTTTCACTGCTGTCTCTCCCCCTTTGACATCAATGAAAAACATATTTTGGATCTCCCACCTTATTAATTCAAAAATTTTATCAAAATTTGAAGAAATACAACTACTACTCAAGTCAGAAAATTATCTTGTACTTATCTTTCATTTCCAGAAGAAATTTCCTCCAAGATTCTACTAAAATACCAATGATTAAGATCAAGCTGTTGTTCTCAGATTTCTAGTTGATAATCTGGATGAGAGATTCCAAAATTGTGATTGCCTCTTCTAATTTTTCTCCTTTCCTTAGAACCTCAATTAACTGCTCTAGTCTGCATTAGGTTAAATCCTTCACTTTCCAAAAGGTGTCCACAAGGTTGTTTCTAGTGAAATGAAATTTTGTATGTGCAAACTACAACTCTTGAATCCTTTTCTTGATTGCACCATACTGATCCTAAAACATGTTATAATCTTGACCAATCTTGTTTAGCTCAGTTTCAATATGTTCTAGCTTATCTTTGTATCTCCCAACTGCATGAGGCAAATGAAGACAATAGTTGTAGATGTTATTTTCTATATTTATGCATTGCCTCAACTAATTCATTTTCCTTTTTAGTTTGGTAAGAGATATCCTAAACTTCTCCTTTAGATGTAGAATTATTTTTCCCTCTTTCCTATCCTAGGACTCAGAGACCATGGCTTCCTTAATGCATTCAATCATCTCTTTAGGAAACACATTATGCAAACTCTCCAATCCAATGTTATTGTGCAGAAAATAAGTACTTAGTGTGCTCTCGATCAGGTCTTGCTCATATGAGGGTCTATTAGACCATATGTCAACAATTTTCTGCATCCCATCTTTCTCCTGAACAAGCTGCAATATCTTCATTTTGGATAAAACACATTCTTCATTGCTTCCTTTTTCCATTACTACATCTGGTTCAACTAATTCTAGTTCTTCCCTACTCTAGATAAGTTCCCTATCTAATTTTGAAAGAGGTGATTAGGAATCTAACTAGATTATGCATTGTTGGGGATATATTGAAAAAAGAAGTCACTTCAAAAAAAAAGTTGAAACCCTAATCAAAGTAACTGCAAATCAAAGGGATTTGATAATTTTGATGATTAAAGATTTGATAACAAGGTACATTGCACATGGAATCTCATACAAAATATTTTTCAAAAATAAGGAAGGCACAACTTCGGCAGGTGCAGTTTACATCTCTCATAAAATGATAATGGAGTATCAAGATTTTGACCTTTGCAGATTGCTAAAGATCAATTGATGGAAAATGTGCAACTAACAAAGGAGGCAGATTAACCCTTCAGGTTTGGTACCTTGGTCATATGTCTTGTGATGTCTTTTCTAAATTGCTTGCCGCATATTAATAATGTTATATGGAAAGAGAATGAACAGGTTTGCAAATAGATTTTTGAACATTCTAATACTTTGGAAAATTGTAAGCAAGAGTATGCAAATTTCTTTAAAGAATTGCTAGGGAAGTTTGGACCAATTTTCATTTCCATTTCGGTAAGAGCATTTGAAATTGGATCATCTTCTGGTGAGATGGAGAGGAAGAAGAAAAGAGCATAAGAGATTGATGATTACACTCCTTCGGCAGACAAAACTCCAAAAATTGAAGTAAAAGGTAAAGAACAAGTGATTGTGGACATACTAGATGAGGAATCTGATGAGTACACTCTTAGAATGTCATCATTCAATCTGTTTAGGATAAACCTAACGACTTTCACATTATCAAAATAGAGAAATTCACTCCAAATGTCCAAACTTTTGTCTTTCAAGCCTTCAAGCCATTTCAATTCATGGACCAACAACATATTTCTCACATCCCTAATCTTCTCACTGCTATATTCATCTAAATTCACCATTCCTTTTATTTGCTTCATTTTCTTTTTCTTACTAAACAAGTTTCTTTCGGGCACCAAATTAAGTGAGAATTCTACAAGTAATTGAAATACTTGATGAATTCATCAAAGAATTGACTTTACTCCTTCAACATTCTACTGTAGACGCTCTCCTTCTATTCTTCTTCAATGCAAGGTGACAAATGAGGGTTCCAAATACCCTTTTATAACTCACACACCTAACCTTTTTACCACATTAAATGTTTTTCCCTAGGTGTTCCAGATACTTTGTTTTCTTAGAAAACAAAATAAGGATTCATCTGTAGACCTTTTACTTCTCAAATTTCTACACAAGTGATCGCTGATACATTTGTAAACTATTAGCACAACTACTGACAATTTCCTACATTCCGGTGCCAACTATTGGCAGGGGGACAAAGGAGTTTCTTGAAAAACTCCCCCTTGGCCAATGGCCTAAGATCAAATTTTGAAGGAATTACCAGAAGTAGATTCTGGAGTGGGCTTATTTTCTTCATCAGACTCACTCTTCCATACCCATGTTTTCTTCATTTGATCTATTATTTCTTCCACAATTACTTTCCCTTTTCCTTTATCATTTTTTTGGTGAAATTCTACCTTTGTATAACAGACCTCTTCTATCCATGTTTCTGTTCCTATAGAATCTTTCAATGTGACCAAATTTGTTGCAATTGTAACACATAGGATTTCTTTGTCTAGACCATTCATTCCATTGATTTCCTCTTGATCTGCATTGATTAGCAATATGCCCAAATCTTCCATAGGTGTAGCATTTAACATTCCTTACACTGATAGTCATACTTTTGCATTCAATTGAATTATGACCTAACTTATTACAACTAAAACACTGATCCAGAAATGATGACTACTTGAATTTATTTTACTTCTATACTAAGAATCCATATGACAAAATTTATTACAAGCAAAGCAGTGACCATTAAAATTTTGAGAATTGGGTTGTCTTACCAGATACCTTCTTCCTTTGTTCATCCGATTTCTTTGTCTAGAATCCTTATGTTAAGATAAAAAGCTTTCTCCCTTCTCATATCTAAGACCTCACTTGTCATTTGCATCCTTTTTTCCTTTATTTAGCTCATCAAGCTTAGCATAATTGATCCTAAACTTCTCCTTGTATTCATTTGTAATAGTGAGTTCATCTCTGAAAATAACTATCTGTCTTTGAAGCTCTTGTTCATTATTTCTGGATTGTTGCAGTTCAATCTCCAGTTGAATGAATCCATTATTAACTCTGGGGCATTCTTTAGATCTTTCTTTTAAGGACTGGGCTAGATTCTCCTCATTCTTCTTCCTTTCTTCAATCTCCTTAGTTAGCTTCATCATCATAGATTCCATCTCAAGCTTTAGTAGCATTGTCTCTGGAAAGCTTTTCACATTCTTCAGTTATTTATTTTAGGTTCTAATTCAGGTGAACATCTTCCAAGAATTTACTTTCTTTCTGCTTTAGATGATCACATATTTCCCTCCTCTTTTCTCTTGATTCAATGATTTTATCCTTCAATGATTGAATGAATTTTTCAGCATCCTCAAGATTTACTTTTAATTCTAGGACTTATGCTTTAGATTGATCAAGATCATCAAGTGCCACCAAAAGCTGTTGTTGAAGACCACCAAATTCCATTGCATTCCAAGATCCACCTCAAGCTATTAAACTTTTGCATAGGAAACTTTCTTTGATACCAATTTTTGGACTCAAAGAACATTGAGAAGGGGGTTGAATCAATGTTCAACAATATTTAAATTACAATCTATATCTTAAACCATTTACAACATTTAAACAAAATTAAAGATGAAAGCACATGAAGCAAACAATAAAAACACCATAACACCAAGATTTTTACGTGGAAACCTTGTTATGGGAAAAAACCATAGTAGAGGTTAATCCACAATTTATACTCTATTAAAAGTATGAAAAAAAAATGGGAATGCACATGCATTCAGGCACACTGCCTAGAGCTCACTACTCAAAATGAAGAAGGCTCATTGCCTTACAACATATTTGGATTACAAAAAAGAGTTGAACTAAGAAATTAGCATCTACAAATGCTTGGTTTCAATTCTGGTGAGGCTCATAGATTATATTCTAGACCTTTTGTCTAATTCTGCACTTCGCTCTGCTCTGCCTTAATTCGCTTCACAACAATCCTCTTCTGCACAAGTGAAATTGTGTTTCAAATTGCTCAACAAACCTTATGAAATTTACAATATACTTCACATACTCACCTTCACTCATTTACAATGAATTAACTGATCTCTTATATATATTCGCTATCAAAGATTTAGTTGCTTCATGTTAGCTTCAACAAAATATTTTTTTTTTCCAATAGTCGGCTCAATCCACATTTAATATTCGATGCATACCCATCAAAGTCGGCCACAACATAGATAGGACCAAAATTAAAATATTCAAGCATATGATACCTTAATGAATTATACCTTGAATATCCACGACATGCCATACTCACTAAGTCAGCCACCATGAGCTAATAAACAAAAAATCATCCTGCCGAATCTCCTAACTTATACATCGATTAATGTGATATCACAAAAATTAACAATAAGATAATATAGATACTTGAAAACCTTCCCAAAGATCCACAACTCAAAATGATAATACAGTGAAGCATACAAATCGACATACTAACCAGATACCCTATTCTTCATTCTCTCTTCTGGTAATACTTTATTCTTTACTCTATTTTCTAGTATGAACAAATCCTGATTTGTAGATTGGAATAATGACTTAGGTTGCCATCAATGACAAAAATAGAAGCCATCTGCTAGGAGAGGACACATTCTCAAATTTAGGTTGGGGGGGAAAAGATGTGAGTACTTTTCCCATGTGTCAGTCCATACTGGTCTACGCCAACAAGTTTAAATTGAGTGGATTTGAATTTTGAGTAAGATGGTGACTCATACGTGTGAGGTGACACCAACTACCACCACCATTTTTCTCCATCATAACCTTCCTTTATTATTCATTTATTTCCATTATTGATCTTGTAATAATCTTAAGTCACCAAAAGGTAAAATAGAAAGAAAGAAAAGGTAAAACAAAAAAGGAAAATTCAGGTGACATTGGCATTGGAAATTTGGCAGTATTGCAGTAAGGAAAATTTGCAAAGTGATTGTTGAATATAGACAATGGGAGGTGGGTTAATTAGGAATGAACCCACAATTCATGACGTATTACTACACTATGCATCTTCACAAGATGAATTCATAAACTATGGTTGGTTAGACTATTTCATGAAGTTGAATGATTTTAATGAAGACATTGCATTAGAAGTTTCCCAGACATTGTCTGAGGGAAAAGCCATGGTAAAAGGGATGGAAGTATTAGCTACTGACAAAAGAATTGCAAAGGTTACAACATTTCTTTCCAATGGTGAAAATTACCTTGCTTCTAGAGATGCTGGGTCAACTAGGGTTGAATTTTTAGAACCTGGTGACCCTCCGTTGAACATGGACAAACAAGGTGCAAAAAAAAATTCTCTTCTTGAGCCATGAAAGCAAGTAGCTGTTCATGTCATAAAATATATCACTTGTAAAGGATGCCAATCAAATCTACATTTTGTGCACTTTAAACTCTTGTGTCACATGAGGCACTGGAGGAGGATGAATGTTTTGAATGTGCTTTACCACCTTCTTTCAATCATGGAAATAAGGACTCAAAAGGTAGGGGAAATTTCGTTTCCCACCATTGTTTGATTAAATTGTTAGTTGAAAAGTCTCTACATGTTGTATCTTAGATGACTTGGGAAGAATTCATAAATATTGATCAAATTAGACTTGAGTATTTGTGACCTAGTGTTTTACCTCAACCTTGTAGGTCTACCAGGAGATTGAGGGTGGCTAAAGCCACTCCTGTTGCTTCAATCTCTAGCATATGCCCTAGTGCAAACCCTCCTCTAGCAGAATAGACCATATAGATTAGCTCTTTTGTGACAGAGCACTCAGATAAAGAAAGTTCCTCCCCAGATTCTAATGATGGTATTCCACTTGGAATCCTAATGAAAACAAGGGCACATAAGAGAGAAGCAAAAATAAGAAAATGAAAAGCTAAAAAACAACCTATAGAAAAAGAAGTACCAAGCTTTAGGAAGCAGAAGGCTGACACTATTCATCCTGTAGCCAAAGAAAAATGTGAAATCCCTCCCAGGAAATCAAGATCAACCGGGCCAACCTTTGATATGCCTCCACAGAAAATCCCTAAGTCTAGAGAAATATCACAAGGGGACTCAGAAGCTCCAATGGGGCAGGTGAATGTCAAGGAAGAGGACATATTTGAGAAAGCGACAAACATAACACTGGTAGATCTTACTGATATTGCATAACAAGTTGAGAATTAAGGGAATGAGGAAAATCAAGATTTCTTGTAGCAAGAGATCCTACAGCATGAGCAAAAATAGGAATAAGAATGCAAAAATTGGATGATATGATGACCTTAGTACCCCATATTGTAGAATGTAGGGCCCCTCCAAGGGTCTATGCTTTGCATTTGAAGGAGAAATATCTTTCTTTTAAGTTGGAAAGAATTGTCTCAGGTTTGAATCCTTCTATTGAGACTCCTATTGAATTTTTCAATGCTTATCAGATTGCTTCTTGTGAGATGAAAAATTCGTTGTGTGAATTTTACTTGCACAATTATGTTGTGACTTAAGTCCATGATTGGAATCCACTGTTATATGTTGGGGATGTCCAATTAAGGGAATTTATGTCCTAGGTACAAAATGAGATCAGTTGGGGACAACAATATGTAGCTTATAAGAAATTGGAATCCAACATCCCTCTACCCATTAGGGCTAAATCAAGGAATCTAGGGGACATTTACAGAGAATGACACAAAATGCTTCTCAGATGTAGCTATGGTAATAGGGTTATGCCTTGGATAGAAGTAGTTTGCAGTGAATATGAGGTGGTGGAAAAAACAAAAGAGGAAACTATGAATAGATACCTATCACAAAGATGGAACAACCTAACTGATGAGATAAAGCAATATGAGCCCCACTCTATATAAAACTATGTTGCAACACTTAAAAGAATTGATAGATATATACAGATTGAGAGGAAAAAAGGACAATTCTAGCTTCCACTGACCTTTGAGCCACCCATCCTGATGTGGCCCGTGCCAAATGACAAGTTTTAACAATATGATATTGTTGTAGAGAGACAAAGATGAAACAAATTGGATAGATAACAAGGGTTCTATTGGGATCTAGATTCACGTACAACAATCACTATTGTAGGATAGTTGGTGGTTGAAAATTTTAGGGCTTTGACTAAGTAGAAGAACAACCCTTCCCCTGTTGGAGGACCAACAAAACCTTAGGTTGGGGGGATGATGAGTCTAGTTTATGGTTTAATTTTGGTAGAATTTATGATCTATTTTCTGAAATTGTCATGAACCTTGATGTTTGAATGTTGATATTTCCTTGAAACCATAGACATTGGGGCTAATTTTATCTCTATAAATCTTTAATGACATTGACATGTTATATGGACTATCTGTGTTATTCTACATGTGGATTAATGAATGTTCTTTAAGATAGTTACAAATATGTGATTATTATGCATACTAATATTGCTATGCAAATATGATTCAAGGCCATTGAATTGAGAGGATTCCACTAGCTGGTCATTCACCATAACGGCTAACAAAGTGGTCATGCAAAGGTCAACAAAGGGAATCATTCAAAGAGGTCGATGATGGGAGATTCCTCATGCAAACCGAGTTGTAACCACCTTGTAAATGATCTTTATTAACAACATTCTGTTTCCACAGTCCATGATCATAAGTATTCAAGATTTTTGAATAAAACTGTGTGCCATTTTTTTTCATCGATGTTTCGGATCATACTTCATGATCCATCCTTAGGATGATTAGCAGATAGAGAGAAATGAAGAATAGATAGCAGACTTGGATATAAATAGGGGACATTCTGTTTCCCCTATTTATATCCATTTTGTTTCCCCTATTTATATCCAAGTCTGCTATCTATTCTTCATTTCTCTCTATTTGCTAATCATCCTGATGATGGATCATGGAGTATGATCCCAAACATCGATGAAAAAAATGGCACATAGTTTTATCTAGAAATCTTGAATACTTATGATCTTTATTACTGTTGAGTGAATATACATATTACTACTATGCTAAATCTACATGGAGGCAAGCACATATGATTAGATTCCATGCATGAATAACCACCTCTCCATTTTCTTTGCCTTCCCTAAAGTGGTGTCATCCCAGTTCATGGAGTTGACCACCTTGTTTAGTTAGTCACTTCTTCTCTTATAAATAAGAGTCAGATGCTCCTTCTTATAAGGTTACATGATCTGATGATGTACTTGCATTCTTAGTTTTTAGCAATACTATTACACTGCTCTATTGTACTCATGTTTTCCAATGAATAAGATGAAGTTATAAGTCTTTGCATCTGAGTTTACATTAGTTTTAAAGGATACTCATCCAAGGGGGCCCACTTGGTGAGCATTCCATCCTTTAGTTTAGTCTAGTTTAGTTATTCCTTTCTATTTAGTAATTAGTTAAGAATATGGAACTGATTGTTCCTATAGCCACTAGAATTCCATTATGTGACTGTTCCTGTAGCCAAGACAAATAGAGTAGTTTCCTATTTGTTTGCCCAAATTTTCATTTCTATCATGCATTTTAGCTTAGCATAGTTGTTGGTTGATGTTCAACACTTGTGCTATTTCCTTCTAAGAAAGTTACCTTGTACATTATGTTTTTGTTAGTTATAGAATGAATATGGCTACTTGGGATCCTTAGTGCACATACTGTGTTGATCCATTTCAAGTTCACATCCTTGGGTTGACAAGTTAAATGCACCTTCATGATGATTGAATGACTGTTTAGTTTAGATGCACAATCTCTAAATCAAAACTGTAAGGGATTAGTTGTTAGATCATTGTAGGAGGCCAACAGACAGTGCGACTCCCGCCAGTGATTCTCTCAAAAGATGAACTTATACAAATATGGGTTCCAGCTTCCATAGTTACGGATAACAAAACAGAGCTAATTGGATCACCCAAATGCAATTTTAAGGAACAAAATATAACTATGATGTAGGAATGATACGAAAAGAATGTGATAAAGTAAGCATATGAAGGGCTAGGCGATGATGACCATGTGATATTTGCTGTCAAATCAGCTCCAAAATGCACGCCCACCTGCTACAAGAAAGATGGAAAGTTTTTGGGGGTTTTATATGGGTCTACCTTAGTCAGAATCTCATTTTGGTGTTTCCACCTCCATGGACAACCAAGATAACAACAATAGAGAATGCATGATAAAGAAGTAGAGAAAGAAAGTACATGAATAAAACTATAAAAAATATTAAGCTACTCAACCAAATCATAACGGAAAGGAGTGAAAATGTTACCACCTCCACCAAGATCTCACTAGCCAATGATGGAGAATGAGAGATTGAAAAATCATTGTAGACACATAAAAATGGCCTCAACTTGCAAACCATATTTTTCTATGACGACCACACTTCTCCCTCACATAATTCAATTATCTAATCATGTCCATTCCTCCATGATTATTTAAATAAATACATTAAGTTTATTTGTTTAAATGCATAACTGATCAATCCTTATTTCCTCCATAGCATTATCATTTATCATTGAATCAAATAAACTTATTTATTTATCCCACTTTCCATCCCACCAAATAAATAATTAAAATAATTATAAATATTTTTTTATGGAGATTTAATTTTTTGCAAATTTTATGATCTGGGCTCTATTTATAGTACTAGAATACATGCATGAAGAAAGTCAATTGCGGGTCATCCATTTCCTAGCTCTCCATTATTGCGGCTATGACTATATTCTTTGTGAATTGGCTTGCAGCCATTCAATCATAACTAAGTCATTTCTTTGGTTTTCTATGTGTGGTATTCTTGTTTATTGAACCATTTTCGTTAGAAATTCAATAGTTTTTTTTTTCTTATCTATGGCCATTACATATGCCTTTGTATGCACTTCCTATTATGATTTCTGAATAATGTTCTCATATAATTTCCGTTGTGCAGCTTGGGAAACAACCATGATTTTCTTTGAATAATATTAGATTTTGTCTTGGAATCTTTTTGAGGGCAATAATAATACACAAAACCACATTGAAAAACTTTATGTTCGGTATTAAACAAATATCTAACTATATTATTTGAAAAGCACCAGTGTTTGGATTTTTGCAAAATAAAAACACATGAATAAATCAACACTTAAAATTGGAACACTGTTGTAGATAATGGCATGAGCAATACATAAATAACTAATCACAATTCACACCAATTTATGCATTCTAGATAGGAAATAATAAAGACAAATAGATCTGCTACTTTGGACGCCTCCAAATATTTCTTGTTCTTATTATTTCTGATCTAGTTTTTGCAGATTGATTTTGATCAGTGGTAGTATTTGGTGTTTGCTTGCTACTTTTCTCAATGCAATTGGTATTTGTTTGCTCACTGCTTTCACCAATGCCATTGGTGTTTGTTTCCTGCTAAAGACCAACGCTATTGGTTTCTACTCGTCCACACTCTCTTTTGCTGATTGGAAAGCCTTTGTATTTGTATTTGTCTTTACTTTGAAACCTCTGAAGATCAAAATGCCTTTTGTATTTGACCGGTTCAATTTGGCAAGCTAAATAGACAACATTTTTTTATTTTATTTTATTGTCTTCACTTTACAAATATGGCATTTTAGACAACTTCATTTGATTGGGCTATTCAAAAATTTGTCTTTTTTGGGAATTCATTGTATTTGGGCTTGTTGTTCCCACTGAAATTTATTACAGACCTAGACATTTTCATTTACGCCGAAATTTAGTTGAACGCCAAATAATTCATTAATTTTGACATGGCTTGGAAAATATCATCGGCAATACATTTTGCTTTTGAAGTGTTGACATTGAATTTTTTTGAAGTGATTCATTAATGCTGACTTTCACTTTTGGGTGATTGGTAGTTGGAAATTTCATTACTTCTGCTTGGAGCTTTTTCTTTTGAAGTGTTGAAGAATTAATGGTGATTGACATTTTTGAGTGTTCCAATTAAAAACTTTTGCATCCTATATGCAGGCTTGTTGTGAGTGTAGTAAACACTCTCCCAACCCTCTTGGTTTCAGCTATAGCCAAACTTCACTTTACTGGTCTTGCCATTTCATTTCTTCACATTGGTGTACTACAGTCTAAAGAATTCTTCTTGGCTGCTTGGAAAATTCTTCTTGGCCAGTATTACCCGTTCACTTCTTCAATTGCAGTTCTGGCATGCTGGGCTATAGAAGAACAACTTTCATCACAATTTAATTTGGCTTTGTTATTATTTAGATTTTAATTCAGGTCTTTTCTCAAGAATTAGAATTAATTTAGTTTTAATATGTAGAGTTAGTTTTAAATTAAATTTCTTTTGGTAGTTGTTAAATCATTAACTTAGATTAATTCTACTTTGTTCATTTAGATTAAATTTTACTTGTTACTAATGTAGATCAAATTTCCATTTTTTAAAATTTAGATGAGTTTTAGCTTTTTAGATTTTTAGTTTAATTTTCAATTTTTAGATTTTTAGATTATTAATGTAGAATAGATTAACTTAGATTTTTTTATTTTTTTAATTTATTTTTATATAGATTTATAGATTTATAGATTTTTAATTTACTTAGATTTTTAGATTAAATTAAATTTCAGATTTTTAGATTTTTAATTAGATTTTTAGATGAGATTAACTTTCCTAAATTTTAGTTTTGATTAGCTTAAATTTAGTTTAAATTTAGATTTTTGACTAATTTAGATTAAATACATTTCTTTTTAGTTTAAATTAATGGTAGTTTAGATTAATTTTAATAATTAACTTTAACCTAGATTAAAGTTTGTTCATTTAGTATCTAGATCAATTTTAGTTTAGATAGTCTTAATCTAGTTTAATTTATATTAACTTTTTTTGGATTAATTTAGTTAGGTTTAGATTAAATTCTAATTGCAATTAATTAAATTCCTGTCATTTTCCCTTTTTTATGTTGATTTTATGGCTAATTTTTGACTTCTTTTTTTTCATAGGTTCGAATGTTCACGATTCAAGATTTGCAATGTCAACTCTCACTTGTCAAAGATTGGAGACTCAAAACTACTAATCGTGTTTTGCAGGCTCTTGCTTTAGTTTTTCTTTATCTCGAGTGTATTTTTCACATAGAAGGATTAGTGGGCCTAAAAAGAACTTGCATGCTTGAGTTGACATCATAAGCTTGGATTAAAATACACAAAGTGTTTGATGTGTTTGTATCACACTTCAATTTGGTTATTAAAATGAACAAATTCTTTCAACTTGTGTAACCTTTGATTCAATAATAGGAGTATCCTCTCCCCTTGCACACTTGTCCGATCCTGGGTGCAAGAGAAACTGTTCTTGACTCTAGGAACTTGGGCCTTCCTTGGTGGGAAAAAGTACTCACCCCAAGGTGACTCTGACCGAAAATGGAGTTCTTTGGATGAGCTACCCCTGACTGGTATATAAATGTGAATCCTAATGGAAATCCTAGGATTATGAGTGCGGATGTGTCATACAGAAAGAGTAGTACTCCCATAAACCCTATTGAGTGTAACCTCTTCAGGCTGGAGTGCCACCTAATTGGTGATTAATCTCTTGCCCCCATGTATGGCCACTCGAATGGGGGTCCTGAACTAAATACTCTTGTGCAATAGCCAAAAATCTTCTATCCGCTAGTGCAACAATGGTCATTGTGAAGGCATCCACATCTTCACAGTCTTTAGTAGAGGTGATCAACATGCCATGAGAGTTTTATGGGTGCTGGAAGCTTGGTTGGCCTGAGAAGAGAGTGCACTGTAAGGGGGGAGCCCATGCAACCAAGCTTTTGGATTCACGTACGCTAAGGATATGTAGTTGGGGAAACCCAAGTATAATCTAGTAGATATTGTCCTGGCCTAACCATAGGATTGTGCTTGATTATACATTTAAAATATCATGCTTTCCAAGTGTTTTATGGATTCTCAAATAGTATACACAACAATCACAAATTTGGACACAAAACAATCAACTTCAGACAATTTAGACTTTTCATCAAAACATCACAAAAATGAATTCAAATCCAACAATTTTTCCTGCTATCAAACATATTTTCTAGAAGTCTCTATCAGAAACTAGAACTGAAATTGCCCAAAATTTTCATCATTCAACCATTAGCTTTCATTTTTACCTTAGGTTCAACCTTGTTAATTTTAGTTGCATTCCCTAGGCTTGATAATCATCCTTTCCTACATAGACTTGTCCTTAGGTTTTCATCTTGGTAGAATTTGGATTAGGCCACCTCACCACACTTTGCAAAATCATTGCCTTCAAGAGTAGGTAATCTTGGGACTTAGTCAACAATATCCTTTTTAGTCATTGTCCTTTTTGTGAGAATTTCCAACTCAATCGTCTAGTTAGGAAAACTCACTAGTCATTTTGACCTTGTCACTCAGTCCCTTTAACAAGTCCTTTGATAACCAAAATTAAGAAATATATTAAGCTTAGAGTGGTTAGGAAAACCTTTCTCCACATTGCATTCATCTTAGTCCATACTTTTGCATATTTTATGCTTAAAAATCCAAAAAATCCAAAAATATTATTTACCCTAGTCCTCATTTTGCACCTTGACATTGCATTACTCACCTTTTTAGTCAACATTATCATCCTAGTCCTCATTTTGCACCTAGTCAATTTTATCACCTTGCATTAATCAACATTGTCATCCTAGTCATCATTGTTGCCTTGACCTTTGACAATCTTGTCATCTTGCATCAATCATTTCCTTAGGAAAACATCATAATTACCTTGCATTGTCATCCTTTATCACAAAAACACCAAAAACATAGACTAGTTGTCATAATCATCATCCTCATTTGAGCAATTCTCTTTTATGGTAGAAACTAGGCTTCAAAGAAAGAAATGACAAATGAAAAACTTTGGACAAGATTTCAACACCAACATCCACACCAACACTTATGACATGAACCAAGACATGAATTTTAACGATCCATTTACCAACATGGACATACAATATTCCATGAACCTGCCAACATCCTCTCAAAATCTATTCAAACCATTCATACAAAGAGACCACAATGGACAAGTATTAGCTGAGGATTTAGAGGTTGCAGCCCAAAATCCTAATGTAGCTTCATTTGTAGAGGACTTGGTCTTGAATGATGCTGATAGATACCTTGCTATGCTTTTAGACCAAGGGGAAAAACTACCAAGAGGCTTTGACATCAATACCATGAAACCTTCTTCTCCAGACAACATGACACAAAACTTGACACCTCAACAAAACACAAACAATGCCTCCAACAATAACATTATTGTCACCACACAAATTGCTACAAGCACCATCAATGTTACATCTGGTGGCACCATAAGTCAAAACACCTCCAAATCAATCAATGAAACATCTATGGGAGGAAAACCCACCATACCGCAAGCAATATCACAATCCATGCTCGTAATGTCACTGACATCTTCACAAACAGTTGGAACTACCCTTGGATCTACATCAATGGGGGAAAGTTCCTCAAACCCCATATTTGGAACTTCATCTATGACCATAGGGATATCATCATCAAATCCTTATGTTGGAACTTCATTCAACCCCTTTGGAGGAAACAAATGATGTATTCTTATTAGAGGTCCCCAACCAAATGTTAACACATCATCACAACTAAACATCAATGCCTCACCAAGACAAAATACCACCATCCCACATGGAAAATTCCAAGGACAAAATACTATAATCCCACATGGGAAATTTTTCCAATATGGACAAGGAACTCAAATGACACAACAAATGAATACCTTTGGGCACCAAAATAGTCAAGGTTACCAGATCCCCCAAATATCGATAGATATGGCTGGATCACACATCCCCACATATTCATCATAGATCCACACACAACATCACATTCCTCATCAAAACTGGCAATACCAACAATCAGCAAAACAAAACATATCGTACATTTCACAACAACACATGTCACATTCAAACCCAAACATGCTATCACAACTAATGGGGGCTCAGGGGATACCCCTCACTCTTATGTGTGATGCGACCAATAATCCCATAATAGATGCCTTGACAACTAGAGTGGCAGACCTCCAAAAACAGATGGAAAACATGCAAACATCCAACAAAAATGCACCAATGTCATATGATCTATGTCCATATCCTTTTGACACAACTTTATACATGCCACCATTTCCTCCTAGATATGTGGCACCAAACTTCACCAAATACAAGGGAAAGAAAAATCCTATTGAACACATTCAAGAATTCACAACCAACTGTATGGACATTGCATATGAACACACTTACTTGATGAGACTCTTCTCCAAGAGTCTAACAGGACCCACACTTGAATGGTTCTCCACTTTTAAGGGGATAAAAATGTCGAATGAACTTGTAGACAAATTTGTAAAAAATTATGCCTATAACATTGACACAGACACCTCCATCACTAGCTTATGCACACTTACACAAGAAGATGCTAGTGAAAATTTTATCCCATTTTTCCAACGATGGAGAGGCCTAGCAAGTCGTTGCCACATAGACATACCTGAAAAAGAGAAGGTTGACATGTTTGTACAAACACTCCTAGGCCCATTGAGAAATGGTTTGCGAGTTCATTGTTGTACAACCTTTGTGGACCTAGTCAAATGAGGCATCCAACTTGAGAAAGCCCTTATTGTTGAGGGGAGATTAAAATATGGTCCTAAAAACACAAATGAAAGTCCACCCACCGATAAGAGTAAATACTAGGTTAAGAATAAACATGTCACCAATGATGGCATTGTAGATGCTAAGGCTGCCAACACAATGGGTCCTATGTTTACCCTTAAAGGGGCTCAAAAACAAAATACACAGATGACCGCACAGACCCATGCTACCAAATTTGTATAGACAAATCAAAATAACCAAGGTAATCAGAATAACCAAAATCAAAGGCCACCCCAACAACCCTGACAATTCCCTAGGAGTTGCACATACACCCCCTTGGGTGAGTCCATTGAAGAAGTCCTCAAGAAACTCCTTCAAAATGGTGTCATCACACTTGAGAACCCAAAACCATATGACCTAGGGAAATTTAAACCATTTTGGTGGGACGACAACGCGTTTTGTGATTATCATTGGGAAAAAGGACATAAAACCTCCTCTTGTCAACAATTGAAAAATTTGGTACAAGACCTTATCGAGAATAGTACCATTGAGATAGGTGGACCACAATTTGCATCTAATTCACACCATACCATACACAAGAACCCACTACAGGACCATGGTTCTAGTAACCCTTCCATGTCAAAAACCAATAACAATACTTGATCCAACCATGCCCGTATTGCATACGACTATTCTGGTGGACATATCATAAATCATATTAGAACAACTGCTGAACATGTCAACACAGTTACTATTAGAAAGGCACCTAAATGCAATGTCACTACCCATGGGGGAAAAGTCACCATAGCCAGCCCTCCTCCTCCCAGACAACCAAAGATAACAATAGCTAGTCCGTCCACCCAACAATCATAGTCTCATCCATTCACCAAATAGTCCCAGCCTAAAGGACATTTTAACCTCATTGACCAACTTGGGAAGACACCTGCATAGATTTCTATACTTGGGTTGCTATCCATTTCCCCAACACGTAAGGTTATACTCAATAAAATAATACAAGTCTTCCATTCCCCAAGAAATTAATGTCAATCAATTTGAGGCCATGATGGGATATCGTACCGCTCCCCACCATATAACTTTTTTAGACCAAGATTACTCACCATCCAAATCCAATCATAATGATTCCCTTCACATTGAAGTCTTTATCCATAAGCATAAGGTTAGATGAGTGTTAATAGATGGCGGAGTAGGACTAAACATATGCTCCTTAAAATTGGTTAAGGCCCTAGGCTTTTCTGATGCTTGTGTAGACACTATAAAGAGCATTGTTATCAAGGCATATGATGATGAAGAACGTTCTTCTCGGGGCATAATTACACTTCCAATTCATATTGGACCAGTCATTGTGGACACCACTTGTCAAGTCCTAGATCTAGAACTTCCATACAATATTCTACTTGGTCGACCTTGGATCCACACCCTGAAAACTGTCCCTTCCACGTATCACTAGTTTTTGAAGTTTCCCTTTGATGACACTAATATTACCATATATGGAGACCCTAACCCATTTCAATATTGTACCAATTTGAGAGGTATCTACGAGTGCCAAGTACCTATAAACCATGAAGCTTTGACATCTTCATCCTCTAAATTCCTTGACCCATCAACACTCGCAAAGCCTCCCACATCAACATCCACTTCTACTTCTTTGGCAACCATGAACACCTACATGACATCTACCACTTCATCCATCACCCCAAGCATTGACACAAGTAGTAAGATCTAGGACCAAGGGTGTGGAGAGTATAAGCTAAATATGACCTATTGCATAACGAGGATGCCCAAGTCTCCCTAGGTCTACAACAAGCCTTGCTTCATGTTAGAGTCAAAATAAATTTTCAAAGTTCCTCCAAAAATAGTATTCATAAAGTGTGGTGAAATGAGTCAAGAGGACACTGACAACGTGCTATCTTGGATTTATAGGGAACCAGACGATCCAACTCCCTTTCCAGTAAAAATATATGGTTAAGGATATGACATGATAAAGGAAAAAGGCTATGATGGAATTAGTGGCCATGGAAAGCACAATACAGGAAGGTGAGAACCTCTAGCCCCTAAAGGAAGACCTAAACATCTTGGGTTAGGGTTAGGACCATGAGAATCTGGCGATTATAGTACCAATGCACTTTCTAGTGAGAGAGTAAATGCTTCAAACTGTGTTGAGACAATTGATGATCCCCTTTCTGAAATTGAATCCCACGAATGGGAATTTGGCTCCCAATGATTCCTGAGTGATTGTTTCCTTGAGGACTTGTTCTACGAACCAGGAGAGGCTACATTTGAAGAGAGATTATGGAAAATGTTCAAAATTGACACGACACCAAATAGCACCAAGTCTAGATCCTCTTCTATTAACATTGACCATAATCCCGACATACTCATCTACCCTGTTGAACCTAATGACCATAATTTAGATACATTTGAATTGCCACATGACACTACTGACCCTGGTTCCACTCCCTTTGTTCCTTACTTTTCTGATGAGTGTGAATCAAGTGAGGCAGAGTACCAGATAGAATCTGATATAGAGCTTGATGATGACCATTTTATCTTTAACCTCTCTCAATCCGTCGACATGCTTTCCGTATCTTACCCACCATTCTCAAATACTAATGATGGTATTTCCTTAGTCTACCCACAACTAATCAATTGGGATCAACAAGGCCCACCAGTTATGGAAATATTTCAAAATGATGAGGCCATTGTAGAATTCATGGGACTGCGTGAAGGTATACCAAGTGGAGACCATAAGGCTAGATTTTCCATTGACCTAGATTGTGCTGCTTACTTTGGGGAGACTGATCCATCCTCTAGTCTCAAAATTAAAAAAAAGAAAAGAAAAAATGATGTGTCTTTAGGCAAAAAATGCAAGGAACCTTTTGATGATAAAAAAGTAAAAATAAAGGAAATATCTAAAGGTGAAGACCTCTCTGAGGTGCTTAAGGATGGAGAATTGGACTTTCTCCTCGTAACTCAAGAAAAATCAGCCATGCTCATAGAGGACACTATGGAAGTAAACATATCTACAATAGAAGATCCTAAGATGGTCCTCTTTGCGACATCTTTGATAGAGGATGAGAAACCTGAGTTCCACAAATTCTTTTCAGAGCATAAGGTCAAATTTGCATGGTCTTATGCTGATATGCCTAGGTTGGATCCAAAACTTGTCTTGCACCATTTTCCCTTATTTTTAGATGGAAAGCCAGTGAAATAGAAGATGTGAAAGATGCACCCACAAATCACCTTGTTAGTCAAAGTAGAACTTAATAAATTGTTAGATGTAGGATTCATATGGTCCATATACTATGCTGAATGGATATCGAATCTTGTACTAGTCACAAATCCAAATGGTCAAATCCGCATTTGTACATGTTTTCGGGACTTGAATAAAGCATGTCCAAAGGATGACTTTCCCTTGCCAAACATCGATATCATAGTGGACCTTACAGTAGGATATGAGATGTCCCTCATGGATGGTTTTTTTGGTTATAATCAGATTCGTATTGCCCTTGAAGATCAACATAAAACAACATTCACATGTCCTTGGGGCACATACTATTGGAACGTCATGCCTTTTGGTCTTAAGAATGCAGGTGCCACGTATGAGAGAGCCATAACAACCATATTCCATGACATGATGCACAAGATAATGGAAGATTATGTAGACAACCTTTTGGAAAAATCTTTGACATGAAAAGACCACTTGAAGGTGTTAGACAAAATTTTCAAGAGATTGGAAGAATACAAAGTCAGCTTGAATCCAAAGAAATGTGTCTTTGGCTTAACATCAAGAAAATTTTTGGGGTACATTATTTCTCGTAGAGGCATTGAAGTCGCTCCTACCAAGGTGAAAGCAATATTAGACATGCCTCCTCCAAAAGGGATAAGTGAACTTAGGACATTGCAAGGAAAGTTACAATCTATCTGACACTTCATAGCACAATTGGCAGAGAAGTGTCATCCATTTCAGTAGCTTCTGCGCAAAAGTATCCCTTTTGTGTGGACATATAAATGTCAGGAGGCCTTCCAACAAATAAAAGATTATCTACTATCACCACCTATTTTAATGCCACCAACTGAAGGGAAACCTTTGATTCTGTACATTTCTACAACAAATTCAACACCGGGGGCATTACTGGCACAAAATGATCACGAAGAAAAGGAAAGGGCCATATACTACATCAGTAGGAAACTGGTTGGATATGAGCTAAATTACACAACCATTGAATGTGCTTGCCTAGAAGTTGTCTTTACTACTCAGAAATGAAGACACTACATGCTAAATCACTAGACACACTTAGTGGCGAAGATTGATCCCCTAAAATATCTCTTAATTCGCGCAGCATTGACAGGTTGCTTGGAAAAATGGGTAATGATCTTGGGTATGATATTCAATATGTTGAAAGAAGTGTGATAAAGGGACAAGTGATAGCAGATCAACTGGAAGACGCACCTATACAGGGTGATCATCCACTAGTAGCAAACTTTCCAGATGAGTCAATATTTCATATAGAACCTAAGTCAACTTGGAGGCTATATTTTGATGGATCTCATACTAATCATGGCTCGGGGGCAAGAATACTATTTATCACCCCTCAAGGAGACTCCATCCCTAAGTCCTTCTGCATTGCTTTTCCATGTACAAATAATGTGGCAGAATATGAGGCACTTGTCATGAGACTCAGAATGTCAATTAAATGGAAAATTAGAACACTTCATGTCTATGGAGATTCTCAGTTGGTCATTAACCAAGTCAATGATGACTATGACACTAAGGACAAGAAATTAATTCCTTACAAATGAATGGTTGACAAATTTCAAACATGTTTTCACATGTGAATTTTGAGCAAGTTCCGAGAACACAAAATAAGGCAGTAGACGCAATGGACACAATTGGCTCTCTCCTGGACATTCCTAGTAATGTGCCTCAATTTGAATTTTTGGTAGAACAAATTTTGGTCCCTGCATATGACATACCAGAATCAGAGATGGTTTGTGAGCTTGTTGGTCCCAATTCTCCATGGTATCAAGACATTTATGACTACCTCAAGTCCCAAACCCTTCTCCCCAACTTGTCTAATAACCAATGAAAGTGCTTTATCCGAAAAGCTGCTAGATACACCATCCTCAATGACACCCTTTACTGTCATAGCTTTGATAACTCCCTTCTTCGATGTCTTGACACTGACGAAGCATGAACAACCTTGCAAGAGCTACGTGAGGGTATATGCGGATCCCATTTGAGTGGTCCTACTTTAGCTAAAAAGATAACGAGACTTGGGTATTATTGGTCAACCATTGAGAAAGATGCACTTGAATTTGTCAGAATCTATCACTAATGTCAAATACACAGTGACTTGATTCTTGCACTAGCACAAGAACTTTGGCCGATTACTTCTCCTTGGCCCTTCGTACAATGGGGACTCAACCTCGTGGGAAAGATACATCCTACCTCATCCAATGGCCACAAATTCATCATTACTGCCACTGAGTACTTTACTAAGTGGATTGAAGCCATCCTGCTCACTTACATTACCGACAAACAAATTTCCAAGTTTATCCTCAACTATATCATTTGTCAATATGGTATTCCACAATCCATCATCATAGATAATAGTTGTACCTTATAAAATTAGGATGTCTATGAACTTTGTGAACGCTTACATATCTAACACCACTTCTCTAATAAAATGATCATCAAACTTCTTAAGAAGACCATCAATGATGCTGGTCATGACTGGCACATACAACTTAATCCTGCTTTGTGGGAATATCGCACTAGCATCTGTACTCCCACTAGAGCCACTCCATTTTCCCTCGTCTTTGGAGTTGAAGCCATCTTTCCCATAGAGTTTGAAATTCCATCCCTACAAGTCTCTATGAAAGGTCTAATCACTGATGAAGAATATCGACAATCATGACCGCATGAATTAGAAATGCTAGACAAACATAGACATAATGCCTTGAACCACTTATAGGCATATCAAAATCATCTTTGTAGAAGCTACAACAAAAGAGTGATGACTTGAAAATTTGACATTGGTGATGTGGTTCTCATGCAAAATCCTAAGAATCAGTTTGATAGAGAAAAATAGACAAGTTTGAGCCCAATTGGTTGGGTCCATACATCATCACTGCATCATTTGGTTCTGGCACATATCGGTTGGCTACTCTAGATGGTGAATAGTTGATAGAGCCAATCAACAATTTGCATTTACACAAGTTCTATACATAGCATCAGAAAGTTTGGTCAAAAACCATTAAGAATACAAAAAAAAAAGAAAAATACAAAAATATCGTTACTTGGATGAAAACCTGGCAAACAGGCATCTTGGTGACACCAAAAACAAAAAAAAAAATAATAATAAAAATTGACAAAGATAAAGAGAAATAATTTGCCCAATAGTGAAAACCTAGTGAATAGGCACTTTGGATAAGTACCATGATGAAAACCTAGAAAATAGGCACAATGTGTAGATATTGCTTTGACATCTACTGTCATTCTATCTACCTTAGTCCATAATAAACATCCATTTTTTGAGATTTGTCACAGTGTTTCACCCTGACATCATGACGTTTCTTTCCATGGCCGACAGTGGTTGACATTGAAGTCTTGTGCATCGCCTATTGTCCATACAAGTCATGCCCTTTTCATCAACTTGACTAGGGGAAATATTTTATCATGAGGCTATAGTGGGTATCGCACATGGTCTTGACAATCGAAAAAGTCCTAAAAAAATCATACAAACCATAACAAGTCCTGAAAAAATCATAAAAATCATAAAAAGTTTTGAAAAAAAATCATAAAAATCATAAAAAGTCCTAAAAAAATAATAAAAAGTCCTAAAAAATCATAAAAAGTCCTAAAAAAATCATAAAAATTCCTAAAAAAATTATAAAAATAATAAAAAACCCTAAAAAAATATGAGAAATCATTAAAAATGTCCTAAAAAAAGACCTAAAAATTGAAAAACATCTTGAAGAAAACACAAAAACATCCAAATAACATCACAAATCCCAAAAATAGAGTCAAAGTTAGTCATCTCAGTCGTGTTAGTCTTTGTCAACTATTGAACTATGAGGTCTCTGTGCATTTGCTATGTAGGCAAGGCCATCAGTCGATGTGCCCCCAAGGCCCCTAGGTTTAGTCCATTAGGGTTTGTCAGGTCAAGTCAAAACATGTCAATTTGTCTCCAATATGTTCGTTTGTCCCTGTTGAACTATGAGGTCTCTGAGTACATGATGTAGGAAAGTCCATCTATCGATGAGCCCCTGAGGCCCCCTAGGTTTAGTCCTTTAGGGTTCATTATGTAGGTCAAATAAGTCAGACATAGTCAAATTCAGACACAAGATAGTCATTGAAATGTCAACATTCAAATCGTGAACCAACAAACAACATAGTCCAGTCAATCATCAAGCCAAACATCAATCAAATTGCCAACACAATGTCAACCTAGTCACTTTATGGTCCCCTTCAAGATGTGTCCTTCTTGGAATTGGACCCTGTCAAAACGTCATTTGCCTCTCTAGGATGTGTCTTTCATGATGATAGGTTTTGTCACATAGTCATTAGCCTTTTCAAGATGTGTCCTTCCTGACGACAAGCATCGTCAAACCGTCAATACTTTTAGACTATGAAATTGTCAAATTGTCAAACTGTCACACAATCAACCTGTTGGAACTGTAAAATTCTGATGATTTTACATATTGTTCATATTCATAATTTTCCAAATAAGTCCTACCATGAGCTTAGTTTCCCATATTTTGCCTATATTTGTCCCATAAAATCCATGAAGTCTTCATTTTTCACATTATAGTTCCTATCAGCATGAGTTTATCATTGTCTTCCCGACCCATAATGCATTTGTGCTAACATACGTCTATTGTAGAATTTCGGCAGGACTTTTTTGGTGTCACAACAATTGGATTTCATCTACAGGCAACTATCGACATGACATTTTCATTGTCTCAGTGATAGAAGATATATCGACAAGAGCCAAAGGTCATCGGGACCTAATGTTTCACCGAATACATCATGTCTTACCAACCCGCTATAGGAAGAACATATTGGTGAAAGAAGCATCATCAAAATGAGGGCATAGCGAAATGTATATGTTTTGCTGACCATGTGCACGTGGATAGATTTTGGCCAAATAATGGTGTTTGACATATGGTCTTGGCGAGATCCTTTTGTCTTACCGACTGACAACAGAAAAGGGATATCGGCGAAAGAAATTAGCGTCAGAGTAAAGTCATAGTGAACTCAATATGTCTTATCAACTTGTGTACAAAAGGTCATATTGGTAAGAGTCAGGGTATTCAGAGTGGTGTCTCACCGAGTGGCTCCGGTCTCACCAACAAACTATGAAGGGATTTTATCAAAAGGATTCTATCGGTGTAATGTTATATTGTCTTGCCGACATGCATGTCACATCGATATGTTGTCTCATTGGCAAGAAAACCCTTATGTCTCAGCGAAATGAATGTGTCACGGGGTGTTTCGGTATGACTCAATGAATTCTTTGGGACCTCTCCCTGATTATGAATTGTCTCAACAACACCAGATGGAAGGTTGACTTTCGGTAAGACACAATGCAATATATGAAGCGTCTCCCCGATATCATAAGGTCACAACGAAGCAAATGAGACAAATGGACACATTGGTGAGAGAAATTCTTGTGTCTCAGCGATTGGAAAAAAATAACAAATGAGCACATCTTGGTGAGACATAAGGAAATCTGTGGGACGTCTCCCTGACAGTAGAGAGTTATAGTGAAACACAAAGAACTAAGGGACGACTGCCGATATGACATTGGACTTCGATATGACTACAGGGGGTCACAGCGAATATTTAGCAAGTTTTAATTGAAACCTGAATACTGTTGGCCAACATGTGAATGCCCAAATACAGTTGCTGGTTGACATGTGAGTGCAAGGCGATGTGTTTTTTCTAATGCTAGTGTATAAATATCCATTGGCGATTATAAAATGAGATCATAATCAGATATTAGATATTCGATACA